>JARQOC010002683.1:0-22736 GCA_033576535.1 Allobates femoralis | reverse complement strand
ATGATGATTAGGGGGTTTGCGACATTTGGGAAACCCTCAGTTAATAAAGCTTTTCCCCGGTCCCTCTGCGGGAAAATACTAGTTTTGGAGCTACTGCACATTTGTCCCTTAATCAAATAAATAGATAAAGATGATGGTCCCTTTACTCCGGCCACTACCCCTTTTGACAGAGCTGTGGTGGATTACTTAAAGGCTTACAGGGAATCTATCAGGTCAAAAATCTGTATGTAACTGCTATCATTTTCTAATTCCTCTCTCTAAGCTCTATCTATTCATGTATTTCTATTATTTATACTTACCTTCTATCCTGTGTAAACCTCAAAATAAAATATTAATTCCATCTGTTAATCACAGTGAGTGATCACTTGCTTCTCTGCTGCAAACTCCCCAGGGAATGAATATTCATGCTTCACTGCACTGCCCTGCCCTCCTCTAATCTGTATGCTGTGTTTGGTTGGCTCTCCAGGCTCTCATTGCAGAGAGAAAGGTGAGGGGAGGAGGTGTTTCTCTTAGCAGATGCAGCTTCATTGGGTGTATCTGAGGCATGTGTGTAGTGTGCACAGTCTGAGACATTTCTTTGTGGTCATATGAACATTTGATCATTTGCTCAGCAGATACACACATTACATGTATGCAAGAAAACACATGTTCATATAAACAGGCAGCGCAGACTAGTAATGTTACAACAAGAGTTATAGCACAAAACACGTCCCCACTCTCAACCCCCTCCCCAGCAGCCTGCAGGAGCCTGAGATTCAGTGTGACTTCAGCAGAGGGGAGGGACAGAATACCAACTTGGATACGCGTGGATATTTCAATAACATTTACATACTGTGACTCTCAGGAGTCATATTAATTACTTTTACAGCTGCCTGTTGGGTGTAAATGTGGTTATAGCAAGAGAACTACAGAGAGTACAGTAATGATTTTAACATATTTTGAAGGTCTGTCGAGGCACTATTCAAGGGTACTGTTAGTATCATACTGAAAAATGAGCTGACAGAATCCCTTTAAGGTCAGCATCCCTGGTGGTCTAGAACAGTATTCCCCAAATCCAGCCTTCAAGGTCTACCAACAGTGTATGTTTTCAGGATTTCCTTAGCATTTAACAGTTGGTAATTTAATCTCCTGCACAGGTGATGATTCCAACTGTCAAATGCTAAGGTAATCCTTAAAACATGCACTGTTGGTGTGCCTAAAGGACATGAGTTGAGGTCCTCTGGTTAAGAATACTAGAGAAGTTGGGGGATTCCTTTCTTGGAGACCATCAAACCAAAGGGATTGAAGGATTGTTTAAGCTTCAGACCCTTTCCTATTTAGACTAATGGACATTGTGGTGAGTACTGGGGTCCACTCAGATGTTTTACCTCATTGTTTTCTTTCTTTGTTATTGGTCATGGTTTGGTGGCTTTTTATGTTCTTTTAAGCTGGTTGGAATTTGGATCTCCATTGTGGCAAATCTTGAGCTGTTGATGTCTTGAAGTCCAATGTTTGCTTTTGTGTCTTGTGATTAATGTGTATCCATACTGACTTTAAAAGGAAAATAAAAATATATTATTATTATTGTTGTTTTAATATCTTTATTATTATTTTATATTTTCATTATTTCTTTTCCATTTTTCTCTTTGCTTAGGATTCACACTTTTTAAATTCTAATCCCTTGTTATTTACTGTACATTGTGTTTTATAAGACTCAGCGGATTATAAGATGCACTTGAAATTTATAGAAAGAAAAAAAGTAAAAAAAAAAAAAAGAAAATTGGGGTCCATCTTATAATCCGGTTGTATTTTACCGGGTGAGGGGGATAGCTGCAGTGGTGGAGCGGGGGCCCGGGAGGAAGGGTTGGTGGTGGTGGCAGAATATATCCTCCTTTACATGTGTGGTTAGGACCAGAACTGCTGGGCACGGCTACCGTGATTTGAACTTTAGCCCAGCTGCTGAGTAAACGACACATCGCCTTTGGTGTTATTGATCTCCCAGCAGCTTACTTAAGGAAAGTAGTGCTTGGAGGAAGAACGTGTGCTGATTGAGACCTTGTCTTATTATTGAGCGTACGCGCTGCCTCCAGGCACCATTTCTTTGAAGCCCGCACCACCGACATTTACTTGCATACAACCACAAGGGATGGCTCCTGCCTCACAATGCCCTCTGCTTTGCCTGGATGGCTCCTGCCTCACAATGCCCTCTGCTTCACTGGGATGGCGCCTGCATCACAATGTCTACTGCATCACCGGGATGGCTCCTGCCTCACAATGCCCTCTGCTTCACTGGGATGGCTCCTACATCACAACGCCTGCAGCATCACTGGGATGGCTCCTGCCTCACAATGCTCTCTGCTTCACTGGGGGATGGCTTCTACCTCACAATACCAACAGCATCGCCGGGATGGCTCCTGCATCACAAAGCCCTCTACTTCACCTGGATGGCTTCTGCGGCATAATGTCCTCTGCTTCACCAGGATGACTCCTGCCTCACAATGCCCTCTGCTTTGCTGGGAAGGCTCCTGCAGCGCTTGGAGAGCCATCGAACGGCCCACAGCAACGCCCTACTCCTACCACCATAATCACCACAATGCAGCATCAACAATGCCTCCTGTGACCCTGCTCCACAGCCCGTCCCCAGTAAGCTACAACTGGATTATAAGATGCAGACCCTATTTTCCTCAAATATTTTGAGAGGAAAAGTGTGTCAGAATAAGAAGAATATGGTACTTGTTACGTCAATCTGTTTATATATTTTAGACTTTTTTTTCTATTTTTTAAATTCTTTTCACATTTCACACTTTTTCACTTTTCCTTTGTTCTATTTTCAGATCTATAGTTTTTTTGCCTCATTAAATCTCAACCTTTTTATTCTTCTAAAAAACAACAAGGAAAAATGAGCAAATAAACTAGAATAAATAAAAGTAAAATGCTATAATGCATAAAGAGGGTACTTGGTGACAACATTTTCATAAAAAAAATGTGCAAGCCATCCCACCACGACAAGGTGATCCCTTTGGGATGGTCCCTACCTAGCAATATTAAAACCTTACCATATATCCGTGAAGTGTACATGGCAAGGAATGAGTAGGCCTGGGTCTCAACAGAACAGAGAACACCAACAATGGGAAGGTAGGTTGGTATCCAGGCCTACTCATTATGGTATGGATATATGGTAAAGTTTTAATACTGCTAAATTGGGACCGTCCCGAAGGGGTCAACTTGTCTTGGTGGAATGGCTTGTGCATTTTGTTGATCAAAATAATGTCGCCAATTACCCTATTTATTTTTATGCACTATAACATTATACTTTTAGTTATTTTAGGCGATTTGCTCATATTTTTCTTGTTGTTTTTGCTATTATATGGCCTGTGTGAACATGCACCTACTGGTAGATTACATTTTAGTTCCAGTTCTAGTTTTTGCTTTTTATTCTTATGTAAAAAAAAAATAATATTTTTTCTTGTTTAACAGCATTTTTCAAAGATCTTTTTTACTTCTTATTCTTTTGCATTTCCTTTTATTATTTATTATTTCTCTTTTTTTTTATTTTAGATTTTCATCTTTTATTATATATTATTATCAACTCCATTATTTTCTATTTTAATAATATTTAATCTTCTCTCTTTGCACTCTCCTCCCTCTCTCCTTTCCACCCAGAACATATATATATAGATGGATAAATATATTTATATATATATATTTATATATTTATACACTTTGAATTCTTCCTTTTACGAAGCATCTACCATATATGTATTTGATTTTATTACAATATACTGTATATTGTACATGGTGGCCTGATGTGATGTTGATGATGGTGCTCCTTTTCTGGTCACTCGATGTCACTATAATTCTGGATATTCTCTTTCTAATGATAATATAATTCCTCACACCATCAGGTCCAGATTACAAGCCTTAGGGTACTTTCACACTAGCGTTTTTTTGAAATCGCGGCAGATGCGGTGAAAAAAACGCATCTGCCGCGATTAACGCATAACCGCGACACCTGCAGCACAGTTGCGGCAAGCCCCATGCAATGTCTATGGGGCTTGCGGTAAGGGTGCGGCATCGGCACTTGCGGCAGGTGCGGCCGCGAAAAAAATCGCAGCTGACTGCGTTTTTTTTGCGACCACACCTGCTGCAAGTGCCGATGCCGCACCCTTACCGCAAGCCCCATAGACATTGCATGGGGCTTGCCGCAACTGTGCCACAGGTGTCGCGGTTATGCGTTAATCGCAGCAGATGCGGTTTTTTCACCGCATCTGCCGCGATTTAAAAAAAACGCTAGTGTGAAAGCAGCCTTATCCATTTGCAATCATATTTTTAATGGTTTGAAACTTTTGGCAAGAGCTAGTATCTTTTCCATTACCAGATCCGACTTCCAATGTGGAAATTGCAGCATCCTGAGAGCGGTGCGCAATGGGGTGATGGACAGGTCACACACACCCAACTGACACAAGTGAGCAGAGGGGACAAAAACATCATATAAAGTGGCCAAGATCACTGCCCTGTGCTCCCTGATGAACTTGCAAGTGCGCTTTGGCGCAGTAGACAATTTCACATTTTTTGTTGATACCCTTCTTATGACACAGTTTGGTGGGTAATATGGCTTGCACTATTTCACTTTATCACAGTACAGAGTTTATTTGATCTTTAACAAAAGCAACAAAAAAAATAGTGAGCAAACTACCCTAAAATAAATAAATAAATAAATTGTAAAGTGCATACAAGTAAAAATATTGTACTTAGTTACCTTATTTGATCAAAAAGTCTGCAAGCTGTCCCACCATGTCAAGGTGTTCCCATCAGGACGGTCCCTACCTAACGATATTAAAAACCAGTAGTCATGAGCGAACCCGATCTGTAAAGCTCAGGGTCTGTACTGAACAACTAGTGTTCGTGCACATATTACGAACACGGGTTTCCATGTTACAGTTCAGGTCTGAGGTCGGGGAAGCTGTAAAAGAAAGCAAAGAGTTAAACATAATCATTATACCTACCAGGTACCGCGTCTTCCCATCCCACTGTCCTGTGGCGCTGCGTCACTTCGGGCCGCTCATTATCTCCCTGGGATATTCACTTCACTGTCTTCAACAGCCAATGACTGACGCCCTGGACATCTGTGATTGGATGTTCAAGTAATCTGCAATCGGCTCATACAATAAACAAGCATTCCGGTAATTCTCCGCTGGATCTTTCTCCTCATTTTGATACAGTCTATTATGGTAGACAGTATAAGCTGATTTCAGCTTACTCCACACCCAACATTCGGCTGTGTTATTCTGTGGCTTGCTCTTTCTGCCAGCAGACGGTGTCTGATGGCAAAGATGTAGCAGAGGTGCACAAAGAAGACCTGGACTATGTCGGAGGGAGTTTTCATTGTTTTGTAATAAAGATGAAGTCCCTAAATGAGTTTTGTCTTTTATTATTAATAAAATCTTTGTCTCTCTGTAGTGACTTTTTTAACCATTTATTTGAAATTATCAATGACCGGGTCTAACTTGGCCTGACATTAAGAATCTGAGCGCTTAATGCCAGCTGGCAAACACAAAACTGGTGTTAACCCCTTATTACCCAGCATACCACCCCCACCAGGGCCACTGGAAGAGCCAGGTGAAGTGCCTGGTAATAGCGCAACGATGAATGTGCCATTTTCAGGGGTAGCTACAGGCTGCAGTTTTCAGTGTGGTGGGGGGCCAGAATTCTTGGGCCTTACCACACTGAGAATCCCAGCCCCCAGCTGCCTGGTTTTACCTGGCTGGCGGTCAAAATATGGCGGGAGCCCGCACATTTTTTAAAATTATTTATTTAAAAAATTTTAAAAAAACAATGCGCTTCCCTGTATTTTGATTGTCAGCCAAGGTAAAGCCAGGCAGCCCAAAGCTGTCTGCTTTACCTGGGCTGAGAGTCAAAAATACTGCGGTGTGCTATGTCATTTTTTAAAATTATTTCTTTTTACAGTACTATGAGTGACCGACCCAATAGCCAATCACAGACGCTGTCACACAGAGAATGGGCATCTGAGATTGGCTGCTGGAGTAATCTGAAAGAAACCCATAAATTCTACCATCCTAGAATATATGGGTTGATTGCAGATTACTCGAAAAGCTAATCACAGACGCCCATTCTGTGTGACAGCATCTGTTGGGCCCCTCACCCATATTGTAGTGTAAAAAACAATAAATTTTGTTTAAATAGTTTAAAAAAAAATGATGTAGCGCTCTACAATATTTTTGATACACAGCGCAGATAAAGGAGACAACTACGGGCTGCCACCTCCATCTGCCTGACTTTACCTTAGCTGACAAAATACAGAGAAACACATTTTTTTAAATTATTTAAATAAGTAATAAAAAAAAAAAATGTGTGGGCTCCCATCATATTTTGATCACCAGCCAGGTAAAACCAGGCAGCAGGGGGCTGGGATTCTCAGTTTAATGCTCCGTTTTCAGGGGCAGCTGAAAACCACAGCCCGCAGCTGCCCCTGAAAACGGTGCATTCATTGTAGCGCCATTTACAGGTGCTTTACCCAACTCTTCCAGCGGACATCATGGGGGGTGACACACTGGGTAATAAGCCATCAACACAAGCATTGTATTGCCAGCTGGTATTAAGCCTAAGATTCTTAATGTCAGGCCAAGTTAGACCCGGCCATTAAGAATCTCAATTAAATAGTTAAAAAAGACACAACACAGACTCAAAATTTTTCATTAGAAATAAAACACATAACACATTTAGGGACTCCATCTTTATTAGAAAAAAAAACCTCCCTCCAACAGTTTAGGTCTTCTTACTGCACCTCTGCTACATCTTTGCCAGCAGACACCGTATGCTAGCAGAGAGAGCAGGGCACAAAGTGACACAGCCGTGTGTGTGGAGTAAGCTGAAATCAGCTCATACAGTCTACCATACTAGACTGTATGAGCTGATTGGAGATTACTCAAACAGCCAATTACTGAAACCCAGGGCGTCTGTGATTGGCTGCTGAAGATAGTGAAGCCAATATTCCCTGGAGAAAATGAGCGGCCCAGAAGTAGATGTGGGACAGCGAGACAGGAAGACACGGTATCCGGTAAATATAATTATTATGTTTAACTCTTTGCTTTCTTTTACAGCCCCCTTCCCCCCACCCCATGCCATAACTGTAAAGTATTAGATTGGGGTCCACATGCAATTCACGTTAGATCCGAGTCCGATCCCGGTCTTTACAAAAAGTCCGAGTGAATCCGCCGATCCCTAACATCGGCGGGTTCGCCCATCACTACTTACTAGATGTTGGTGACATGAATCTGACAAGGACAGATGTCAAGAATGTTTACTACGAAAGATGTGCCCGGCAACAAGATGTCTGCAGGGGCAGGAGGCGGTTGGGCTTTAGACCAGCCCACAATGTGACAGGTTAACTAATGGGATAAGAGACTGGTTTCAGTTTAGAAGAGATATAGGGAGATAAGTCATCAGGGCTGCATCTGGTGGGTGACTGGCACAAGTCAACAGGTGCACGACATCTGGTATAAGTAGAGAACATCAGACACTGGAAGAGTCATGAGGTACTGGCAGGTGCAGACACAGGTTGCCTGGCACAGGACATCTGGTATGGGCAGAGGACATCAGGTATTGGCAGGTACTAGCACCGGTCATCTGGCACAACAGCGAGCTTCAGGCCGGACAATGGACTCAGACAGGACACACGAATGGGTACAGGATTTAGGCTGGTGCCGGGACACAAGAACGGACTCGGAATACAGGCAGGACTCATCCAGGAACATAATCAGGGCAGACCCAGGAATTCAGGCTGGAAGGGTTCAGGGTATTCAGCAGACACAGAACTGGTCACAGGGAGGACTGATGCTGGATTCAAGCAAACCAGAACATAATCCTGGACCAACATACTGGACTAGGTTAGGAACCTAATAAGTTGCTTTGTACCTGTTCAACAGTGTAGGGAGCCTTAAATACCTGGTGCCTCTCAGTAGTAGTCTGGGACTATGTTTTCAAGGTCCACGTAATACCCCAGTAAGAGTCAGGGAGCACGCATGTGAGCATCCTAGTTTAGAGGCCAGGAAACCCTTTGTTGCATGCACAGGCTTTGGGGCCTACGGAGCCACAAATACCTGGTGCCTTCCAGTGATAAGCTGGGGACACGTTTTCAAGGTGTGTGCACTGCCATTTAAGAGATAGGAAGTGTGCAGGCATGTACCCTAGGCTGGAGACCAGGAAATCCCATTCTGTATGCACAGGCCCTGGGACCTAGGAAGCCATAAATACCTGGTGCTTCCCAGCAATAGGTGGAGGGCACGTTTTCAAGGTGCGTTCGCCACTTCTTTAAGATTTGAGGAATGTGCGCGCATGCATTCAATGCTGGAGATCATGAAACCCTGCATGCGCAGTGTCCTCTGCAGAAGCTGGGGGCTGAAACACGCTTGGGCAGCTGCATAGGGGAACTAGGGTCCGCACTACACGTGGGGGCCAACACAGGAGATCAGTGGGCCAGGAAGCAATGGACGGCTATTCAAGAAAGCAGAGGACCACACAGCATGAGGATGGCTGTGCAGGGGACTGAGACACCCATGGATGGCCATACAGGAGAACAGAGGACCATGCAAAATATGCACGCCCCCGGCTGGAGAGGTAATGGCAGGTGTGCCTGCTGGGAAGGGAATAGGAGAATGCAGAGATATTGGCGCTACCAAGCATTGGAACAACGGCGTATATAGAGACAAGAAGGCTGGCATTACAAATACTGTCTTACTCAGCCTCTACCATCTCTGTTATTGCCTATGCAGAGTACAGCAGTTGATGACATACTCCTCTCCACTTCTAGGCTCTGTAGTACTGACCGAAATGAGAAAGCAACTACTGGCTGCATTACTTATTCAGCATAGTGAGTAAACTCTGTATATTTGCTCTTCTCCAAGAGGAGGTAGTTCTTGACATGATTTTAGATCATGGCTCTTAGGGTACCGTCACACCTGGACATATCGCCGGCGATTTCACAGGCGACGCACGTGCGCGCAAACGTATTTGCGTGTCGCCCAAGGTCGCCGTCGCCCATTTGCGACAACTCAGGCGACGCTCAGGCGATGACCTGACCGGAAATTGCCTGAGCGTCGCCCAAGGCCCACGGGCGATCAAGTTGCTGGTCGCCGCTTCGGCGTCACACAGAGCAACCACATTAGCGACGTGGGTGTTGTTTTGTCCCGCGTCTCGGAGATAGGCGCTAATATTATGTTGTGTGACGCCTTGAAGACGTGTGATTGGTTGCAAACAAACACCAATTATTATTAATGTGTCCTTGTTCGCCGCGCCACATCGTTTTAATGTAAGCATGCATGTGCTTATTGGCTCGGTGCTTATTCAACTCTCGTGTGATGTGTCGCGGATTATTGCTAGACGTGGGCAACGAGGCAAAACACGGCGCTCGCGTGTCGAGTACTTTACAGTGAATCCGTATGGCGTTTTTATGTAATGTGTGTTGTGCTACTGCGTTGGCTAATAAAATCACTCTTGCTTTGTTGGTCAGGATCATCTTGGAACCTTGACCAAGTATGTGTGTGCACAGATATTTGTGTGTTTGCAGTTATGTGTGACATATGTATTGTTCACCTAACATTCCCTTGGCCATCTGTGTACAGAATATGTGTAATGAAATACATGTATATGGAGGATAACACACACAGGCACCATACAGTGTCACCACAAAAAGGCCTGTCCCCACAATCACTCGGCCACCGGGGATCCACAAGGGGGATTACCGGAGGCCCCCAGATCAGCAGGTGCTATAGAGGAGACGGAGGGACAAGGTGGCAGCCAGGGACCTGCGACGCCTGAAGCTCAGAGCAGAAGGGGAAGCAGGGCAGAGGAGATGCAGCCACAACTGCTTCATCATCCCAGCCCAGGGATGGCACATAGTTCTACAGCACCTACATATAATGTTATGCCTGGGCTGCAATGCACAGGATGGCCTTATTACCCGGGGACGCAGACCTGGCAGCAGCCCCCTCAGGTAATGGACTCTATGGGAAATATGGGGAACCCTCAGCACCTTCCTCATCAAAGGGGCCCCAATTATGGTCATCAGACAGGGGGAATGACCATGAACAACATGGGACAGCTAGTAGATCATACCGAGATCCCCCAAGCAGCTGCCACTCTGAGGGGGGACGAATGGGACATGTTTAAGGCCCGCATCCTTAATATTCCCACTAGAGAAGAAATGGCGAACTTTGTAGTCAAAATGGAGGCATCCATCAGAGCAACCACCAATGAACTTAGGGGTGAGGTTCGAGGGGTTTCTGACAGAGTGTCTCAGTCTGATGCCAGGGTCGAAGCCCTATCTGATAGGATTAGGAAACTGGAGGATACAGTGGTTTTTCAACGCTCTCAACAAGAAGTATTCCTAGATTCTTTGGAGGACATTGAAAATCGGGAGAGGAGACAAAACATAAGAGTCCGGGGGCTCCCTGAACTGATTACCCCTGACGTACTGGGGAAAACGTTACAGAGCTTGTTTAATTCCATCAGAAAGACCCCGACAGACACGGCTATAGAATTTGATAGGGCTCACAGGTCCCTTGGCCCACCCCCAGCAGAAGGGGCGCTCCCCCGCGACGTAATATGCCGCCTGCACAAATACCGAATTAAGGACGATATCCTGAATAAGGCGAGGAAGTGTGAGGAGATTACATTTCAAGGATACAGTATCCAGCTGATGGCAGACCTATCCAGGAGAACCCTCCAGAAACGGAGGGCATTGAGACCCCTTTTGGATCTTCTCAGACAACACGATTTGGCATACTCATGGGGATACCCATTTCGCCTCCAAGTGCGACAGGGAAATATATCTGCGTACCTGACCCACCCCAGGGAGCTCCAAGGTTTTCTTCAGGCCCTGGACCTACTGGATCCGGGTCTCCAGTTCCCTGACTGGCCATCAACAGCGCCCGACAACCCCTTTTATACAGCCGCACAACCTGGAAGAGCTTCCCGTCGCAGAAGGAATGGCAGACCCAGGAATCGTAGACGGAGGAGGCCCAGTGAGGATGACCGGGAAGAGGATGGGTGACATTTTGATTTGTCTTCCTCTTTCTAGGATGCTTATAGTTCATTTAATTGTCCTCTAGTAAATAATACTGCTGGACGCTTTACTAAAAATGTATATTGCTATTAAGATCTTCCTCTATATCCTTCATGAAGAATGGAATCTTTATCTAATGCTAAGGACAATGACAAATTACGATAGGGGTTTGGTGTGTCTCCCTACAATTTTTCTTTTCCTTACCCTTTAGATCCTACCCTCCCCCCCCCCCCCTATTTCCCTCCCTCCCTTAACCCCTATTCCTTACCTACCCTCCATCAATCCGCACACCAACCCTATACTCTCTCCTTAAGGTTCTTATTTGTTCTGAACCCATCAGGAAATCCGTTTTATTTTCCGCATTGTTCTCTATTTTATTAACAACTCGGTGTAAGAAAAATATCGTTAAATGCACAAGTAGTTTTTGCGTTTTTTTTTTTTTTTTTTTTTCTCCTCTGAAATATGCTTTATTTTTTAGGCTGGTGATAAGTAGATGTGTTTGATATACGGTTTTTGGGAGGGAGCCTGGGGGGACTCTATTTCACTTCCTTGTTGTGTTATCTTACACTGTTATAAAATTTATAACCCCTACTACAGATTTCTGTAGCGGGTCTAGAAAACACCCTCTCCCACCAGGAAAGGTAGCTCCCCACGGGGACATCGTATTCCCTTCTTGAATACGATATTTAAAGTTAAAAATTTTGCCCCATAACTCTGTGAGACTGATTTTGCTTCGTCCAGGGGTCTCTTTCTCTCTTCTCTCCCTTTCTTCTCTTTGTCTTTCTCTCTCTTTCTCTCCTTAGAGGAGTGGGGGTGCGGTGGCTGATATATAGAGGTTGAGATAGCCTCTGGGTAGGAGAGACAATGGGGTCCTTGAAGATTGGGTCCCTGAATGTGAGGGGTTTTAACACGCCACAAAAGAGGCAACAGGTCATGTACGATATGCACAAGAAAGGTGTTCAAGTGTTACTCCTCCAGGAGACACATTTTAAAGAAGGACACGTGCCTTCCATCGGGGAGAAGCATTACACTAATTGGACTCACAGTACTAATCCCGAAGCTAGAACCAAGGGGGTGTCGGTGGCCTTTCACCGGGGATTACCCCATACAATACTAGACTCTAAAATTGACTCGGGTGGACGCTACATCTTTCTTAAATTAAAGATAGCAGATACTCTAGTAACCCTGGTAAACTGGTACCTTCCTAACAGGGAACAGACGAGAGTGTGCAGAGCCTTGCTACTTAAGTTGGCAGATTTTGCCGAGGGCCAAGTAATAATAGGTGGTGATTTTAATTTTGTCTTTGATCCATCCATAGACTCCACGTCGGGCAGATGGGCAGCTCCACCTAAGAGAATGAAGGCACTTCGGGATCTCCTGCGTAGGTTGCAGCTGGTGGACGTGTGGAGGATCCTCAACCCTACTGGTAGAGACTACTCTTACTTTTCAGGGGTCCACCAATCGTACAGCAGAATAGATTTATTCTTGGTCAGCCACGGGGTGCTCTCTTGGACACCAGACGCTACCATAGGTAGTATAGTCTTATCTGACCATGGTCCCGTCTTTTTGTCCTTGGAGATCCCGGGGATGGCCAAAAGAGAGTGGACCTGGAGATTAAACAGTCAACTTTTGCAGGACGCTAACTGCCTGGCTGACTTAAAGGCAGATATCGCATTATTCAATCAAACACATGCACAGGACCCCACGCCTCCGCCGCTGCAATGGGAGGCCTTGAAGTGCTTACTCCGTGGCACTTTAATCAAGCACGGATCCAGATTAAAAAAACACAGGTCTGAACAAATTACCAAATTGCTACATAAGATTGATCGTCTGGAATCAGATCATAAGACCTCACGGGATGGAGGAATACTGGTGGAACTAACTAAGACTAGGGTGGAACTGCGTAACTTCCTGGACGCTAGGTTCGAACAGATCTCTGAAAGGTCCAGGGGCTTTTTTTATAAAAAGGCGAACGTGAGTGGGCGACCTCTGGCTAGGTTGCTACACCCTAGATCTGGACCCACTTATATACCATCGATTAAGAACCCTTCAGGGAGGCTGGTACACAGAACAGACGAGATCTCGAAGGTATTCCAGGATTTTTACGCAGATCTATATAACCTAAGGGGGAAATTCGACGACATGGATCCAGGGGCACTGACAAACAAAATACGAGCTTACATGGGGAGGGTGGGGATCCCTTCTCTGTCTGACGAAGACAAGGAGCTTTTAGAGGGGGATGTATCGATGGAAGAACTCACCGAGGTAGTCAAAAATACCTCGACTTCTAAAAGCCCAGGACCAGACGGCTTCACGCCCATTTTTTACAAAACGTTGCTCGGTGACTTGCTGCCTCACATGCTCTCCTCCTTCAGAGCGGTTCTGGGAGGCGATACTTTCCCCCCACAGGCGCTGGAGGCGCACATTTGCGTATTGCCTAAGCCAAACAAGGACCCATGTGAGGCGGCTAGTTACCGACCTATATCACTAATCAATGTAGACGTGAAGCTATTTGCAAAACTCCTGGCAGATAGATTATCCTCGAGGCTTCCGTCCATCATCCACCTCGACCAAGTGGGCTTTGTGAAGGGTCGTGAGGCGCGGGACAACATTCTCAGATCCTGTCTGCTCATCGAGAAGGCTAGAATGTGGAAGTCCCCTCTATGTCTGCTTTCCATCGACGCAGAAAAGGCCTTTGACAGGGTCCACTGGGGATTCCTAAAAGAGGCTCTAATCCAAGTTGGATTGGGCACCAGGTTCATGAACGGGATTTCCTCTCTTTATTCGCGTCCCTCAGCTAGGGTCCGCATAAATGGAGGATTATCAGGAACATTTCATGTTAAAAATGGAACGAGACAGGGATGCCCTCTTTCCCCTCTGTTGTACGTGATCGTGATGGAACACCTGGCAAAGGTCATAAGAGACAACTGTGGCATCCACGGGCTGGTGGTGGGAGATGTTCATCATAAAACTGCCCTTTTTGCAGACGACGTACTAGTGTATGTCACTCAGCCTCTTGTGACTTTCCCCTCCTTATTGCGGGAATTTGAGATATTCGGCGGACTCAGCAATTTTAAAGTCAATTATTCAAAGACAGAGGCGCTGAACATCTCTCTGCCACCGGCTGAAGCAGCCACGGCTGCACGGGATTTTCCCTTTCGGTGGAGGGCAGATTGTCTCGTGTATCTGGGAGTTAGCCTCCCGGCCGACTTATCCAAACTTTTCCAATTGAACCATCAAACCTTGTTAAATAAAGTAGGGGCCTTATTGGAGAAATATAGACCCCTGAAGTTGTCATGGCTGGGCAGGATCCATGTCGTGGGAATGGACATTCTCCCAAGGTTTCTCTATATATTCCAGGCAGTCCCAGTGTGGCCTGACAGAGCGTTTTTTCAAACCATCAGGTCAGCGATTATACGCTTCATTTGGAATGGTAAAAGAGCAAGAGTTAGCTTGAAGACCTTGGTCGCCCCTAAGGAGCAAGGGGGGCAGGGCTCCCAGATGTTCGCAGATATTGTCTGGCAGCCATTATGGTTCGTCTCATAGACTGGCACTTTAGATCAGACTCTAAGCAGTGGGTACGAGTGGAGCAGGAAGACATTTCAGTCCCTCTCCGCAACTTACAATGGCTCGCCCGAGAGGCTTTGCCATCTCTGGGCCCTTTGCCTAACTTTACAACTGAAACACTTAAAGCATGGCAGATAGCAAGGAGAGAGCTGAAGGAGACTCAATACGATAGTTCTTTGACCCCAATTTTTCACAACCCGGCCTTCCCTCCAGGGATGTCCAACCGAACTATTTTGGGTTGGAATGAATCAGATGACACTAGAATTGGTCAGGTCTTGACGAGAGGTGAGCTCCCTTCCTTTGAGACGCTCCAATTAGCTACCCCACAAACCAAACTTAAATGGTGGGAATATTTGCAGTTGAGGTCCTACACGAGATCTCTTGCAATTCCAAAGACCACAACAATGACACTCTCCATGATGGAAGAGATTTTTGTAGCCGAAGGAGCTCCATTGAAAGGGATTTCGGCAATCCAAAGGATACTATCCAGACCTATAAATGCGGTAGATGTGGGATACCGGAGGGCGTGGGAGGAAGAATTGGGCAGGACAATATCCGATTTAGACTGGGAAAAAAGCTTCCTAATGGCTCGCAAAACAGCAAGTTCATGCGATGCCATGGAAAAAAGCCTCAAGCTGCGGTACAGGTGGTATCTTACCCCTGACAGGATACATAGATTCTCTCCAGACACCTCACCACTATGTTGGAGATGCAGAAGCGAGAAGGGTACCATGTTACATATATGGTGGAGCTGCCCACTGATTCAGGAATTCTGGGTTAAGATATTCCGAAATTATAATATGGTAACGAGAAAAAACCTGGCAGGCAATCCTGACATGGCCCTGCTGTCTCTGCTTCCTGGCTCTTGGAAGGTACAAAGGAAAGATGTCCTCCGATTTTGCATAACCGCAGCCCGCAGTGTGATCCCCCGCCACTGGAAGGAACGTGACCCCCCTTCTATTTCAGAATGGTACTTGGAAATGGAAAAGATTCGCAGATACGAGGAATTGTCGGCTGACTTTTCCCAGACCCAACACGTATATGTATCTACCTGGACTGAGTGGGTCTTATTCAGAAGCGCCCCCAACTTTGATGATTTCTTTACCTGAACATTCGGGGACCCAATGTCTCGTTCTCCCTGGAATCAGCTGGGGGGAGCATCACACGCTACACCCTCATGACCATGTCTTTTTTATCCTCACGCTTCCCCTCTCCCTTCTTCCTCCTTTTTACTTTTTTCTATACTTCTCCTTCCTCTACACTTCTAAACCCCTGGACGAGTATCAAAATAAGGTTATATGAACCAATAAGTGGTTAAATACATAACCAAAGAAAGATATTTTATGTCTGGCACAGACATATCCCTCCTATAGTATCAGAAGGAGGGCAACATATAGTGTAAATAGAACGATAGGAGGGAAAATAATGTACGTCTGGGCACCACTTGATGACGAATTGATGTGATATCTAGCTGTGCTTAAGACTGTATAATTTCTTCTCCATTCACAATTTTGCACTGTCATTTTCTATGTAATTGTTGTTTTTCAAATGAAAATTTCAATAAAATCATATTTACCCAAAAAAAAAAAAAAAGGCCTGTCCCTGGGTCCCGTACATATGTCCCCAATGCTTATGTACCCCTATAGATCAGATATTATGTCACCATACGTTTGTGGTACACCATATACTTGGACATGCATCTCTTTCCTGGGACAAATAAACACTTTTGAGGAGACTAAAGATGTACGTGTGGTATCGTGTCAACCTTTGTTTCGTAATAATAATGGTATGGGGTTAAACCCCGTTACAGGGGTAGCAAATATTAAACATATACATACATTCCCAGAAAAACTTAGCAAGGGTTAATGGTTTTAAAAACAGAATTTTTATTTAAAACACTGGACCAACATGGCCCATTAATTCTAGAAATCAGTATCAAAATGACATAATCTTGGGTAAAATTTAACACTCATAAAACAAACATGAGGAAGAGGCTGGTCTTATTGAGGGGCAGAGCTGGGATGGGCTCGCTTGTATTGCTCGATCAGATTGGATAATTGTGCGAGCTTCAAAGCCGCTTCCTCATGGGCCGCCTCCAGGTCCTGCAGGGATGGGCCACCTACAGAGTATACAAAACATCAACATCAGCAACATGTTTAGTACACAAAGCAGGTGTGTTTTTTTAGAAGTGTTTGCACTTACCAGGGGGCTGGGGACCCACCATTTGGGGGGGTGGGGATGGTGAGGGGCTTACTGCCCAGTCCACCGCATTGCTTCTATCATCTGTAATGAGATCAGCATATGTGTATTGGTATTGGCCCATAATAAAGGTCCCTACATTCAAATTAACGGCTAAAAAACCTAAAAGACAGATATAGTGCACAGTATATATAAGTAATATTGACATTACACACACCTTCTTGCCCGTTTGTGGGGTCCTCAGTTTACCACTGTGCTGTACTGCCACCACTCGACATCTCTCCTTCCAAGGGTGGGGTGGGTGCAGCCCTTGGTGTCCCCGAGCCTGATGGTATTGGACTCTGGGGTGATGTGGGCCCTTGTGGATGTGGTGGTGTCAGGGGTGTTTGGGCATTGTTGTCTTGGGCTTGCAATTCCTCTGTGGGTGAGGCAGCTGGCGTTCCTGCCGGCAGTTGGCCTGGTGACCCTGATTGACTGTGTGGTGCTCCTACAGCGGGGATGGTGGATACTCCCGCCTTCGGTCCCTACCTGTTGAGGCAACAACATACTTAAGCACAATAACAACATGGCCAGATATGTGGGGACTTCATAAACAGTGCTGTTTGAAGTTCATTAGGTCAGGTTGAATGCGATTGAAAGAAGGGCAGGAAAGGCCACCATTATGTCATATGTGGGTAGGGTACACATATGACAATATGTGGCTAGGTAAAGTAGAAATATAGTTTACAGGGGAATATAGGGTGTATGTGGATGAAGCAGGTAGATGATCCTGAAACTACAGAGTCATGAAGAAGCTCTCACATACATTGCCCCTATATATGTTGGGGTGTACAGTGGCATGTGCTGGCCTTCCTATGTATTTCTTTACACAGAAGGGTATGTGTATGTTGTCATGCTAAATACTCACCACTTATCTGGGCAATCCTGGCACGCAGTCGGGTGATGCGTCCGGGCGTCTTGTATTTAAGATCTGCGATCTTCTTGCAGATCTGCTTTGGGCTGCGCACAACACCCAACCTCCTCTCCAGCCGCCTCTGCACCCTCATCAGGACAGCCTGCTTGTGGAGGCGTGGATGGGTGTGCTGCTCGTGACACCAGTAATCCCTGGTGTCACATACATCAATGGGAGTAAGGAGCTCAGGCTCTCCCCACACTGCAGCTCGCCTGAGTGCCGCCATTTTACTATTCTGCAGGGGAAGGGAAAGCACCAGGAAGGCGGCGCCAAAAGATTGACAACGTTATGGCGAATGAACGCACGGCAGAGATATCACTTGTTGACGGGGGCCCAGAGGCGCCGCAAAAGCCACAGGATTCACTGTATGCTTTTGCGTCATATACTTTAAACATGGAGGCTGCCACTACAGCGCTCTGATGCAGACATTAGTTGTCATGTAATTGCGTTGATGTTAACACACATTGTTGCCCCTCGCACATCTCTGCACTTTGAACACACACTGCCGCAAACATAGAGGCCACAGCAATACGCTACTGTACAGTATGTACGCTCCGGGGTCACACACCATCAAATATGGCGCCGAGAAACAAGACGACCAATCGTAACACTGGAGCTGCCACCAAGCCATGCAGACTGCCAGAGCTAGTAAATACGCCCTGAAACACCTACCGGAATGGTATAGGCGATGTGTGCAGTCGCCCTTGACATCGCTCATGAGATGTTACACAGGGCGATCAGCACACATCGCCCAAGAATGGTCGCCTGATTTCAGAGCTCTGATATGAAACCAGGCGACCACTCGGATGTGTCGCCGTCGCCAATTTACTTTGGGCGACGCATTGGCGATGTCACCGGCGACAGGCCACACCTCAGCGTCGCCTGTGAAATCGCCGGCGATATGTCCAGGTGTGACGGTACCCTAAAGGATTTTATCAACTTTTTGAGTGGAAGAGGAACATATCTATGGATTCATGTCTTCAGAAAACAGTGCCACAAATGAAGCCCTTTGTTTTGGTATCTGATCAAAGACTCATGGACTTTACATACAGAAGAGGCGTGAGCACCCATTCACTGGTAGGCACAAAGCATAATTGATCCCTTGGTTCATTGACTCTTCTTTATTCTTTCTTTTCTCCATCTTTGCTTACAGCCTTGATATTCGGTCATTCATTTACTTTGTTGTCCTACATTTTCAGATGTGCTGGGTTTGTGCTGATTCACTTATAATGGGATGAAATAAAATGGCATTGTGTCCAAAGTGATGAGGTTGACTTGCATTTTGGGTGCTCCTAAAAATCTTATTCTTCACTTGGGTAAGTTCTCTGAGGGAAGAAAGGAGTGAGATTTGGCACATCATCAAGGTCATGTCTAGGGTCTGACTGGTGTGTTTGGAGATGGACTCCTGATCATGGTGGTAAGAACCCTACAGCACAAAACGGATCCTTTGGCTTTGGCCCCTTAGTCCTGAACTGGACCCTGGAGGTAGACGCCATTGGGTTATTTTGAGAATATTGGATGGATCTGACCACAATAGACTTGGACATTTTCATTGTTGAGTTACAGAAGGCCCTGGGGGGGGAGAAGTCTTGGTGATGTACGGAGAAGCTCAGCTCAGTTCACATTAAAGATCACTAAATAATGATTTTGGTCTTTTGTTACTGTCATGACAGCGCGGCTTTTTAACTCTTCTTATAGCGATGTATCAACGAGAAGCTCAGCTTGTAAGAGCTGTCAATACGGCTGGGGCTAACCATGGTCCATGGTCTGATTATTATTATTATTATTATTAGTTATTATTATAGAGCCATTAGATTCCATGTCACTTTACATGTGGAAGGGGCAAACAAAGACAAGAACAATAAGTATGAACAATCAAGTACAGAAGGGGAGAGAACCCTGCCCACGAGGGCTCACAGTCTACTAGGGACGGGTGAGGATACAGTAGGAGAGGGCAGAGCTGATCAATTTGGTCTCCTTCCAGCGCTCATGTGACACCAGTGAATTACTATCAATGGTGGCTCATCTGGAGATTACTATGGGGCCTGTGAACTGATGGGACCCCGTTTCTGTTTTGTCCTATCACTGGCCTGATATTCGTCCACATCTCCCAACATTCGCCCTATATAATTGACAGATGTCAGGAGGATTTGTATGGAGAGCTGTTAGCCAGGCTCCATACCCTGGTTGATGCTGACTGTTTTAGGCTGGTTTCACGCTACCGATTTTGGGTGAATCTGGCTGAAACCATATGCAACTGCGTGCGGTTTCTCATTCATTGACTTTCGATGGGGACACAGGCTCATGAGGCGGCACGTGAATCCGGATGAGAACGGTTTTTAACAGAAACCAAAATTGCAGTTTTTAACGCTATTTGTGTTTATTAAAGGCCATAAACAAACAGAGCCAGGGCAATGTGGCCTAAAATATAATGGGGCTCTATAGAACCCGGATCCGGTGGAAGCCGGATCCTGCCAGATTTGGGTTTTTTGACTGAGCAGGCCCAGAGGCCAGTTTCATGTGACACACCCTCTAGATGGTGTTTACTAAATATGTCATTTTTCACCGGACCATGGATCCATCTATAAAGCACACACAACCTTATGCAACTGGATACTACCGCACTGGTATTATACTGGATCCATCAGCTGGATCACTAATAATACCGGTGCGGGAATATCCAGGTGCATCAGGCCTCAAAAACCAGCAGAGTGAAATCAAATCTGTGTTTTGTCGCATCTGCCGCGTAACGGCTGACTTGTGGCAAGCCCCATTCATTCTCTTTGGAACTTGTGGTCAGGTGCGTTAAGTGCAGTTTTGCTGCATTCGGCAGACGTGGCACTTGTGACAACGCTCCTTCGCCGCAAGTGCCAGACAAAACTGCATTTACCGGACCTGACCGAAAGTCTCATGGAGAATGAATGGGGCTTGCGGCAGGCTTGTCGCAAGTCAGCCGTTATGCGACAAAACTGCCGGATCTGCCAGGAATGGTAAAAATCACTGATGTGAAAACAGCCTAAGAGCAGAAACCTGCTGGTAACTCCTGCATTTGGAACAATTTTTAAGCTCTTATATGCAGAGGCAATTGAGTGGATAGATGGGGTGAGAGCCCTCCAAAAACACATTGAGCCCCTGCAAAGTGATCCCAGGAAACCAATGAGTTGTTTAGAGGCACCTTTGAGCCCATGGGTGGATTCTCAATTCAGATCTCCCCTTTGGTACTATTGGATTTCTATACATGCCCCTGGGGAACATGAATGGGAAATTGGGGCTAAGGATTTCCAAAGCTCCTGTAATGGGCTTTCATTATTCTAGTAACAAACTGTGACACAGTGACACAGAAGATCCGGCATTTGCGGCCGCAAAAAAACCCCGCTGCAAGCGGCGTGTCGCATCCGGCAGAACTGCACTTGCCGCACCGGACCGCAAGCCCCATAGACAATGCATGGGGCTTGCCGGATCTGGCCACAAGTCGGCCGATAGGCGGCAGATCCGGCAGATGCGGCGCCACCTGCCGACTCTGCCGCGCATCAGCGTAAAGCGCTGACGTGAAAGGAGCCTTTCCTAGTTTCAAATGCGAAAGCTACAAAAAAAATGTGTATTGTATAAAAATGTGGCATAAAATGCTATTCCTCCCGCATTAAACACTTTATACAAATATGAAGGAAAAGTAACCATATATGTAAAGGAAATAAAACGTCCCCAAATCTTTGTAATGAAGGTATAAACTCATCTCCTCCGTCTCCTTTACTAGTTCCGTTGTTGCAGTTTATTTCTTATTATATTTTTTATTACTTTTTGTTGATTTTGATCATTCGGAGCCATCATTACTTTACTCCTATAATTGTGAGTTTCTTGTAGGAGCCTTTGTGATAATTAATAGGATCTCTCCGGGGTTTATAGAGAAGGTTCTTCCTGAGGCCGTTTTCCCTGTTGGCTCCGGGCCCCTCGCACCTCTCACATCTTGATGACATGTGTTGTTTACTGCTCAGCGACCTGAGATAATTCACGTCTCATCAGAGCGAGACTAATGGAGAAAATATTGTCATTAGCGGCGGTTATACTAATGAATACCGGAGGGGAGACGTGAAGTGCGCGTCCCTCGGGGGAGCGGCTCATTTGGAGTTTTCATTCATCACGTTTCTGATCATAAGTTTAAAGTAAAAGGAGAAATGTAAGATTTATGACAGTGACCGTCACACCGAGGGCCGGAACTGGACGACGACTTCCAATGAGTGCTGTCGTGACATAAGATCCATAGTAACATAATGGGGACTAATACAGAGTTGGAGGATAATAGTGTAAAACTGAGATCTGTGACCACGCACCGGACAGTACACATAAATCGTAGTGTAGTGCCATCCAACAGAAAGGTTACAGAGAAAAACATAGACCCAAAATGTCAGGATCATTGTCCTGTGTGTACAGGTAGTTTATGGTTAGAGTCCACTTGACTGTAATAGGGGCAGTTTGGTCTTCCACCCAATGACCGTCAAACTGAGGGCTAGAATTGGACGACGACTTCCAATAAGCGTCGTTGTGACATAAGATCCAAAATAACACAATGGAGACTAATACAGCATTGTATGAAGATAGTATATAACTGACATATATATATAGTAATGTATAGAGATGGACATATTGCCCACGTTCCCCCTTGAAGACACCAGTGTCATTATAAAGTTTGATGTAAATAATTTTTAATGTGAATTGTGACAAAAGTGTATTTTGCTTGACAGTAGGGTAGGAAAGAGTTAATGTTTGAGACTAACCCTGAGTGGGAGGTGCTAGACTCAGGGGAAAGTGGCGGGTTCCTGTGAGGAGAGAGAGAGGGCCCAACGTGTGAAAGAGACAGACCTAATGACGCGGGTGTCCCTGACATGAGTGGTAAAAAAGAGGGGGGGGGGACAAAAGGCGCAATAGTGCCCTTATCACTAGACACTTGTTTGTGCAACG
>JARQOC010002682.1:0-22738 GCA_033576535.1 Allobates femoralis | reverse complement strand
TTAGCACTTTACCATGACTTAGTGGGTTGCACTGTATGGTGGTTCAGCGGTTAGCACTGTATGGTGGCTCGGTGGTTAGCACTGTATATGGTGGCTCAGTGGTTAGCACTTGTATGGTGGCTCAGTGGTTAGCACTGAATGGTGGCTCAGTGGTTTGCACTGTATGGTTGCTCAGTGGTTAGTACTGTATATGGTGGCTCAGTGGTTAGCACTGTATAATGGCTCAGTGGTTAGCACAGTATATGGTGGCTCAGTGGTTAGCAATGTATGGTGGCTTTGTGGTTAGGACTGCACGGTGGCTCAGTGGTTAGAACTGTGCGGTGGCTCAGTGGTTAGCACTGTATATGGTGGCTCAGTGGTTAGCAATGTATGGTGGCTCAGTGGTTAGAACTGTATATGGTGGCTCAGTGGTTAGCACTGTATATGGTGGCTCAGTGGTTAGCACTGTACAATGGCTCAGTAGTCAGCACTGTATGGTGGCTCAGTGGTCTGCACTCTACAGTAGCTTAGTGGTTAGCATTGTATTGTAGCTCAGTGGTTAGCACTGTATATGGTGGCTCAGTGGTTATGAATGTACGGTGACTCAGTGGTTAGCACTGTATGGTGGCTCATTGGTTAGCACTGTATATGGTGGCTCAGTGTTTAGGTAGCTCAGTAGTTAGCACGGAATGGTGGCTCAGTGGTTAGCACTTGTATGGTGGCTCAGTGGTTAGCACTGTATGGTGGTTCAGTGGTTAGCACTATATTGTGGCTCAGTGGTTAGCACTGTATATGGTGGTTCAGTGGTTAGCACTGAATGGTGGCTCAGTGATTAGCACTGTATGGTGGCTCAGGTGTTAGCACTGTATGGTAGCTCAGTGGTTAGCACTGTATAATGGCTCAGTGGTTAGCACAGTATATGGTGGCTCAGTGGTTAGCAATGTATGGTGGCTTTGTGGTTAGGACTGCACGGTGGCTCAGTGGTTAGAACTGTGCGGTGGCTCAGTGGTTAGCACTGTATATGGTGGCTCAGTGGTTAGCAATGTATGGTGGCTCAGTGGTTAGAACTGTATATGGTGGCTCAGTGGTTAGCACTGTATATGGTGGCTCAGTGGTTAGCACTGTACAATGGCTCAGTAGTCAGCACTGTATGGTGGCTCAGTGGTCTGCACTCTACAGTAGCTTAGTGGTTAGCATTGTATTGTAGCTCAGTGGTTAGCACTGTATATGGTGGCTCAGTGGTTATCAATGTACGGTGACTCAGTGGTTAGCACTGTATGGTGGCTCATTGGTTAGCACTGTATATGGTGGCTCAGTGTTTAGGTAGCTCAGTAGTTAGCACGGAATGGTGGCTCAGTGGTTAGCACTTGTATGGTGGCTCAGTGGTTAGCACTGTATGGTGGTTCAGTGGTTAGCACTATATTGTGGCTCAGTGGTTAGCACTGTATATGGTGGTTCAGTGGTTAGCACTGTATGGTGGCTCAGTGATTAGCACTGTATGGTGGCTCAGGTGTTAGCACTGTATGGTAGCTCAGTGGTTAGCACTGTATATGGTTGTTCAGTGGTTAGCACTGTATGGTGGTTGAGTGGTAAGCACTGTATATGGTGGCTCAGTGGTTAGCACTGTAAGGTGGCTCAGTGGTTTAGGATTAAATGGTTTGCACTGTATATAGTGGCTCAGTGGTTAGTACTGTATATGGTGGCTCAGTGTTTAGGTGGCTCAGTGGTTAGCACGGAATGATGGCTCAGTGGTTTAGGATTAAATGGTTAGCACTGTATATAGTGGCTCAGTGGTTAGTACTGTATATGGTGGCTCAGTGATTAGGTGCCTCAGTGGTTAGCACTGTATAGTGGTTCAGTGGTTAGTACTGTATGATGGTTCAGTGGTTGGGACTGTATGGTGGCTCACTGGTTAGCACTGTATGATGGCTCAGTGGTTAGCACAGTATATGATGGCTCAGTGGTTACCAATGTATGGTGGATTTGTGTTAGAACTGCACGGTGGCTCAGCGGTTAGCAATGTATGGTGGCTCAGTGGTTAGAAATGTGCGCTGGTTTAGTTGTTAGAGCTGTGCAGTGGCTCAGTGGTTAGCACTGTGCAGTGGCTCAGTGGTTAGCACTGTATGTGGTGGCTCAGTGGTTTAGCACTGTGCAGTGGCTCAGTAGTCAGCACTGTATGGTGGCTCAGTGGTCTGCACTCTACAGTAGCTCAGTGGATAACATTTTATTGTGGCTCAGTGGTTAGCACTGTATATGGTGGCTCAGTGGTTATCAATGTACTGGGGTTCCATGCTTAGCACTGTACAGTGGTTCAGTGGTTTGAACTGTGTGTGGTGGCTCAGTGGTTAGCACTGTGTGGTAGCTTCGTGGTTAGCACTGTATATGGTGGCTCAGTGGTTAGCACTGTATATGGTGGCTCAGTAGTTAGCACTGTACAGTGGCTAGCACTGTACGGTGGGTAAGTGGTTAGCACTGTATGGTGGATCAGTGGTCTGCACTCTACAGTAGCTCAGTGGTTAGCACTGTTTGGTGGCTCAGTGGTTACCACTGTATATGGTGGCTCTGTGGTTAGCAATGTACGGTGGCTCTGTGGTTAGCAATGTACGGTGGTTCAGTGGTTAGAACTGTGCAGTGGTTAAGTGGTTAGAACTGTGCGGTGGCTCAGTGGTTAGCACTGTATATGGTGGCTTAGTGGTTAGCATGGGACAGTGGCTCAGTAGTCAGCACTGTATGGTGGCTCAGTGGTCTGCACCCTACAGTAGCTCAGTGGTTAACATTTTATTGTGGCTCAGTGGTTATCAATGTACGGTGGTTCCATTCTTAGCACTGTACAGTGGTTCAGTGGTTTGAACTGTGTGTGGTGGCTCAGTGGTTAGCACTGTGTGGTGGCTCAGTGGTTAGCACTGTATATGGTAGCTCAGTGGTTAGCACTGTATATGGTGGCTCAGTAGTTAGCACTGTACAGTGGCTAGCACTGTACGGTGGTTCAGTGGTTAGCACTGTATATGGTGGCTTAGTGGTTAGCATGGTACAATGGCTCAGTAGTCAGCACTGTATCGTGGCTCAGTGGTCTGCACCCTACAGTAGCTCAGTGGTTAGCACTGTTTGGTGGCTCAGTGGTGAGCATTGTATGGTGGCTCAGTGATGAGCATTGTATGGTGGCTCAGTGATGGGAGGCAGGCACACGGGAGCCAGAAGGCACAGAGGAGGCAGGGGCACAGGGAAGGGAGAAGGCATAGGGGACGCAGAAGCCACAAGGGAGGCAGAATGCAGAGGGGAAGCAGAGTCATGGGGAGAGACAGTGCACACAGGGAGAGACAGCGCACACAGAGTGCAGATAAAGGCACAAGTAAGACAGGGCACACAGTAGAAGAGACAGCACAGACAGGAGAGAGCACACAAGGGGACACAGGCACAGAAACTGCCCTCCCGATGCAATAGCATCAGGCCTATTTCTAGTTATTAAATAAAAATGTAAATGGCAGTTACGCTTTAAAGAGAGACTCTAACCATTTAATGACCGCTGATACGCATCTTAACGGTAGTCTTTCAGAGGCTTTACTCCTGAGCCCTGGTTTTTAACAGTGCTGAGGAATAAGTGTATAGTGCCACCCTACAGTTGAAAGTCTAGCTGGTGACATCTGTATATGACAGCTGACACCCACGGGCATTTGCCTTGACTAGTTTTGGAACAGATCGAGGCTGACTAACCCCCTCAATACCAGTGTCAATCATGACACCATTATCTAAACCTGCAATGATAATTGTGGGTGCCAATTGTTGTTGTGGTACGCTGAGGTCATCTGATGTTTCTAAGGTACGATGGTTTGTAAGGGCCCTTTCACATCAGCGTTTTTTGAAATTTGCGGCAGATGCGGTGAAAAAAACGCATCTGCCGCAATTACCGCATACCGGCTCCACTTGCGGCGTGGTTGCGGTAAACACCATGCAAAGAATAGGCGTACTTGCAGCAGGTGCGGCAAGTGCGGTTTTGCACTTGCGGCAGGTGCGGCCGCGAAAAAAAACGCGGTTTTTTTCGCGGCCGCACCTGCCGCAAGTGCAAAACCGCACTTGCCGCACCTGCTGAAAGTACGCCTATTCTTTGCATGGCGTTTACCGCAACCGCGCCGCAAGTGGAGCCGGTATGCGGTAATTGCGGCAGATGCGGTTTTTTTCACCGCATCTGCCGCAAATTTCAAAAAACGCTGATGTGAAAGGGCCCTAAGATCCTGTTATGAGCACAGTCTTACACTCACAGTCAGTGAATCACTGATAGATCTCATGTGCTGCTGTACTGCAGTGCATGAAATCAGTGATCAAAGTAGGAAATATTTATATCTCACATTGGGATTCAGTGAAAAAGTATAAAAAAAAGTGAAATAAAAACAATAAGGGAATTGATGGTTTTTGTTTATTGTTTGTATGAAAAATCTGAATAAGAAGCGTTCTAATAACATACTGTATATCCGAAATCTCCACACAATAAAAGAAAGGACAGATTTACCTGTGCCTAAACATTTCTGTAGCCATGATCACACCATAATGGATATGAAAGTAGTAGTTTTGAAAGAATCTGAGAGTCTTCAGTGGTTGATACCTTTTAATGGCTAACTTAAAAGTTGGACAACATAGCAAGCTTTCGGGACACTATGGCCCCTTCATCAGGCTGATAATGACACAAATTCTGAAGACACACACATGTATACATATGCAGGGTGGAATAATGCAGTAAATACGGCAGGTGACATAAAGCAGAGTCAGGCTAGGGAGGGGGAGAGGAGCTGGGAAGGAACAGATTATATTATTGTTCTACTATTTGTGTAGATAAGGTAAAATGTCAAATATATTCGCTCATCGATAATGCTGATGTTAAGTAGACATGTAGTATATGTTATGTATTAACTATTTTTTGTGATATAACTCTCTGGTTTAAGGGACTAAAGATTAAAATATATGCATAAATAAATGAAAAGACTATGGTCCTAAATTTATGACTAACATGAAACACAATTGGTCGTGAAAAAATAATTTCAGAATAACTTGGATCTGTTTAAACTTTTCAGAGTTATAACGTCATAAAGTGACACTGGTCAGAAATGGAAAAAAAAATGACCTCGTCAGGAAGGTGGAAAGAGACTTCTGGTGGAGCCGTAGAAGAGCTGACGCAGGAAAGGCTGTAGACCTGGTGGCTCCCCACCACTCCCTCTCCCATGCTCTGTTCACTGCTTCTAAGTTTTCAACTTTGTATTAATAAAGAAGATTTTACCCCAGACAGGTGCCGCTTCTCTGACTGGATTGCTTGTATTACTCCCAGCCCTGGGATCCTTGGCGGTCACCTCCGGTTCCTCCTCTGGACAGACAACTCCTGGTGGAACTCAGCTCACGGTGCGTCCACCTTATTCCCTACACTTATCCAGCGATGGTGGTGCAGCTACCTGTCTTTTTTCTCTGAGACTTATGGATTGTTATTTAATTATTAAGCACTAGCTGTGAGCCCGATGCAAATGCATCGGGATTCTAGAACGTGCATTAATTTGATTATAGTAGTTATAGCTGTTAGCCTGATGCAAATGCATCGGGTATCTAAAATATGTTTATTGTTTTTTTAAACATTTTTAAATAATAATCGCATCATCAATAGCAATAATATAAGCCATAGCATTATTATTAGCAGTAATAGCAGTATTAATAGCATTATTAGCAGTATTATGAGCATTAATAACAGTATTAATAGCATTAATAGCATTATTATTAGCATTAATAGCATTATTAATAGCATTATTAGCATTAATAATAGCATTAATAACATTATTAATAGCATTAATAGCATTATTATTAGCATTAATAGCATTAATAATAGCATTATTAGCATTAATAATAGCATTAATAACATTATTAATAGCATTAATAGCATTATTATTAGCATTAATAGCATTAATAATAACATTATTAGCATTAATAATAGCATTAATAACATTATTAATAGCATTAATAGTATTATTATTAGCATTAATAGCATTAATAGTAGCATTATTAGCATTAATAATAGGATTAATAACATTATTAATAGCATTAATATCATTATTATTAGCATTAATAGCATTAATAATAGCATTATTAGCATTAATAATAGCATTAATAACATTATTAATAGCATTAATAGCATTATTATTAGCATTAATAGCAATATTAATAGCATTAATAGGATAAATATTAGCATTAATAGCATTAATAGCATAATTAATAGCATTAATAGCATTATTAATAGCATTAATAGCATTATTATTAGCATTAATAGCATTAATAATAGCATTAATAGCATTATTATTAGCATTAATAACATTATTATTAGCATTAATAATGCCATTAATAGGATAAATATTAGCATTGATAGCATTAATAGCATAATTAATAGCATTAATAGCATTATTAATAGCATTAATAGCATTATTATTAGCATTATTAGGATAAATATTAGCATTAGTAGCATTAATAGCATTATTAATAGCATTATTATTGGCATTAATAGCATTAATAATAGCATTATTAGCATTAATAATAGCATTAATAACATTATTAATAGCATTAATAGCATTATTATTAGCATTAATAGCATTAATAGGATAAATATTAGCATTAATAGCATTATTAATAGCATTAATAATACCATTAATAGGATAAATATTAGCATTAATAGCATTAATAGCATAATTAATAGCATTAATGGCATTATTAATAGCATTAATAGCATTATTATTAGCATTAATAGCATTAATAATAGCATTATTAGCATTAATAATAGCATTAATAACATTATTAATAGCATTAATAACATTATTATTAGCATTAATAGCATTATTATTAGCATTAATAACATTAATAATACCATTAATAGGATAAATATTAGCATTAATAGCATTAATAGCATAAATAATAGCATTAATAGCATTATTAATAGCATTAATAGCATTATTATTAGCATACATAGCATTAATAATAGCATTATTAGCATTATTAATAGCATTAATAATAGCATTATTAGCATTAATAATAGCATTAATAACATTATTAATAGCATTAATAGCATTATTATGAGCATTAATAGCATTAATAGTATTATTAATAGCATGAATAGCATTATTAATAGCATTAATAGGATTAATAGCATTATTAATAGCATTATTAATAGCATTAATAGCATAAATAATAGAATTAATAGCATAAAAAATAGCATTAATAGCATTAGTATTAGCATAAAGAACATTAATAGCAATATTATTAGCATGAATAGCATTATTAATAGCATTAATAGCATTAATAGGATAAATATTAGCATTAATAGCATTAATAGCATAATTAATAGCATTAATAGCATTATTAATAGCATTAATAGCATTATTATTAGCATTAATAGCATTAATAATAGCATTATTAGCATTAATAATAGCATTAATAACATTATTAATAGCATTAATAGCATTATTATTAGCATTAATAGCATTAATAGCATTATTATTAGCATTAATAGCATTATTAATACCATTAATAGGATAAATATTAGCATTAATAGTATTAATAGCATAAATAATAGCATTAATAGCATTATTAATAGCATTAATAGCATTATTATTAGCATAAATAGCATTAATAATAGCATTATTAGCATTAATAATAGCATTAATAACATTATTAATAGCATTAATAGCATTATTATTAGCATTAATAGCATTAATAATAGCATTATTAGCATTAATAATAGCATTAATAACATTATTATTAGCATTAATATTATTATTTTTATTGAATTATTTATTATTTTTTATTTATTTTTTTATTATTTTTTAATTATTTTTAATTATTTTTTTTATTATTAAATTTATTATTTAGGCTGAGACCCAGTTCTCTTTCAGGTCCGCTGAAAGGGCTGATATAATTAGCATATATTTAATTTTTTTATTATTATTTTTATTGAATTATTTATTATTTTTTATGTATTTTTTTATTATTTTTTAATTATTTTTTAATTATTTTTTTTATTATTAAATTTATTATTTAGGCTGAGACCCAGTTCTCATTCAGGTCCGCTGGAAGGGCTGATATAATTAGCATATATTTAATTTTTTTATTATTATTTTTATTGAATTATTTATTATTTTTTATTTATTTTTTAATTATTTTTTAATTATTTTTTAATTATTTTTTTTATTATTAAATTTATTATTTAGGCTGAGACCCAGTTCTCTTTCAGGTCCGCTGAAAGGGCTGATATAATTAGGATATATTTAATTTTTTTATTATTATTTTTATTGAATTATTTATTATTTTTTATCTATTTTTTTATTTTTGTATTATTTTTTAATTATTTTTTTTATTATTAAATTTATTTGTTCCCATTGAAATACATTAGCGGTGTGTCGGCGATTTTATGGCCGCCGACCTGGTTCTATTTGTCGGCCCTAAAATCGCGGACACACCGCTAATGCATGTCTATGGGCAGTGAGCTCGAATTCTGATTGGTCGGCGACCAATCCGAAATCGGGCTGACTGGCCATAGAGATGCATTAGCGGTGTGTCCGCGATTTTAGGGCCGACAAATAGAACCAGGTGGCCGGCCATAAAATCGCCGACACACCGCTAATGTATTTGAATGGGAAATGAGGGGCTCTTCTGATTGGCTGAGGGCAGTAGACAGCGACCAATCAGAAGAGCCCCTCAGATCTCATTAAGATAGAATGGCGGATTTGTCGTCCATTCTATGTTAATGATAACTGAAGAGGACGTCGGAGCTGGAAGTTGGCGGAAAGAAGACAGAAGATCCCCGGGGCCGGACGAAGAGGCGGAGATGGCGGAAAGAAGAGAGAAGACCCCCGGGGCCGGATGAAGAGGACGCCTGGCCGGACGGAGGACTTGTGGATCGGACGGACGATCAGATGACTAAGAAGGCATGTAAGTGATCGACGGGGACGTTAGGTTAGGGGACGGCGGGGGCTTCGGGTGTAGGGCTTTAGGTGTTAGCGACAGCGGAGGGGGAAAGCGGCGGGGGAAAGCGGTGGGAGCTTAGGAGGCGGCGGGGCTTAGGGGGTAGGGGCATAGGGGTCGGCGGGTCGGGGCTTAGGGTGTAGGGGTGCGGCGGACTTAGGGGGTAGGGGCATAGGTGCGGCGGGTCGGGGCTTAAGGTGTAGGGGTTTGGCGGACTTAGGGGGTAGGGGCTTAGGTGTGCGGCGGGTCGGGGCTTAGGGTGTAGGGGTGTGGCGGACTTAGGGGGTAGGGGCATAGGTGCGGCGGGTCGGGCGGGGGAAAGCGGCGGGTGAAAGCGGCGGGAGCTTAGGAGGCGGCGGGGCTTAGGGGGTAGGGGCATAGGTGCGGCGGGTCGGGGCTTAGGGTGTAGGGGTGCGGCGGACTTAGGGGATAGGGGCATAGGTGCGGCGGGTCGGGGCTTAGGGTGTAGGGGTTTGGCGGACTTAGGGGGTAGGGGCTTAGGTGTGCGGCGGGTCGGGGCTTAGGGTGTAGGGGTGCGGCGGACTTAGGGGGTAGGGGCATAGGTGCGGGGGAAAGCGGCGGGGGAAAGCGGCGGGAGCTTAGGAGGCGCGGGGCTTAGGGGGTAGGGGCATAGGTGCGGCGGGTCGGGGCTTAGGGTGTAGGGGTGCGGCGGACTTAGGGGGTAGGGGCGTAGGTGCGGCGGGGGTCGGGGCTTAGGGTGTAGGGGTTTGGCGGACTTAGGGGGTAGGGGCTTAGGTGTGCGGCGGGTCGGGGCTTAGGGTGTAGGGGTGCGGCGGACTTAGGGGGTAGGGGCATAGGTGCGGGGGAAAGCGGCGGGGGAAAGCGGCGGGAGCTTAGGAGGCGGCGGGGCTTAGGGGGTAGGGGCATAGGTGCGGCGGGTCGGGGCTTAGGGTGTAAGGGTGCGGCGGACTTAGGGGGTAGGGGCATAGGTGCGGCGGGTGTAGAGGCATAGGTGCGGTGGGTCGGGGCTTAGGGTGTAGGGGTTTGGCGGACTTAGGGGGTAGGGGCTTAGGTGTGCGGCGGGTCGGGGCTTAGGGTGTAAGGGTGCGGCGGACTTAGGGGGTAGGGGCATAGGTGCGGCGGGTCGGGGCTTAGGGTGTAGGGGTTTGGCGAGCTTAGGGGGTAGGGGCTTAGGGTGTAGGGGTTTGGCGGACTTAGGGGGTAGGGGCTTAGGTGCGGCGGGTCTTAGGGGGTAGGTTCTTAGGTGCGGCGGGGCTTAGGGAGTAGGGGCGGCGCACTGAGGGGGTGGCTAAGAGCATGACTTAGGGGGTAGGGGCGGCGCACTGAGGGGGTGGCTAAGAGCATGGGGCTGTAGTGTACAGCGCTATGGTATACTACAGTCCCATGGCCATACGCCTGTCAGGCCTGAAGCGTATGGGTATGGGACTGTAGTATACTATAGCGGTGTACACTACAGCGCTATGCGAGTCCCTGGTAGCGGGCTGTAGTGTACAGCGCTATGGTATACTACAGTCCCATGGCCATACGCCTGTCAGGCCTGAAGCGTATGGGTATGGGACTGTAGTATACTATAGCGGTGTACACTACAGCGCTATGCGAGTCCCTGGTAGCTGTGGCTTTGTTAGCGACTCGCAATGCCCGCTTCGCGGGCATTGCTTTGCAAGTCTGCAACGACTCGCAATGCCCGCTTTGCGGGCATTGCTTCGTGAGTCGCCGTGGCCGCTACGCGGCCACGGACAGAGTCCAGGATAAGAAACCTGGACTCGCTAACAAAGCCACCGGAAGTCGCGCCGCTCCGACGGAAGTCAGCTACGGCAATTATATAATAGATCCTGACAGTTGCATAATATCCACAAGCATGATCAGTTTCCGTTCTATGTTATTCTAGTAACAAATATGGTTGTATGAAAATATGGAACAATTAAAGTTATGGTTCATTCTTAGTAATCTACTGTCACAAAACTTTCCTCTTTTCACCTTTTAGTCTGCTTTGAAAACAATGAATTGTAATTACTTTTGATAATGTAAAAAATCCTCGAAGGGAAAGTAGATTAACGTAATTACTGTTCCCTGCAGATGGAAGATGGAGTTAAAGTGATTTACTCTAAGTCATCAGGCTGCTGTAATTGGCTTAGCTTGTAAATTTAGTAGAATGTCTTTTATTGGGGTATTACATTAAATAAAATATAAATCATTCTCCAATGTATTTGAATAACATTTTGTAATGTAGCCTGTAGCTTGTGATGTGCAAGTTGTATGGATTCCTCTAGCTGACATCTGTCGATATCCTGTAGTATTTTGCTTATTGTAACTGTGAGAACAATCCTTATCTTGAAAGGGTTTTCCAGTCTTTGGGTAGGGTCACATTACAGACATGAATTGCATTCACCGCATCCGGATCCGGATGCGGTGAACGCAATGCCGATCACACACATTTTGTGACCAAAATGTGTGCTGAATACCGCACTGCGGTAACCGGATGGCTCAGGATGTGTAATCCTGAGCCATCCGGTAACAGCATAGGTTGCGGATCCCGGCTATTGCCGGGATCAGCAAACCGTCCTATGAGTATTAAATAGTTAAAATAACTAACCAAAGTAATGTTTCAGGTCTATAGGGGGGTCTTAGACCCCCCTATAGACCGGCCGCCCACTCCGGTGGGCTGCTACTACAATATCCCCGATGGCACGGGCTCCTTGGAGCTCCGTGCAAGTTCCCACAACTCCCGCCCCCTGTATCTGTACAGAGGGGTGCCTGCACCCCTCTGTTAGAATTATCCCTAAATGTGGCATACACAGATTAGTTATAGTAATAAAGGTCGATAGTTACGTCATTCTTCATAGTTCTTCAGCATCCATCTATGGGCAGGGCTTTGTTCTTCTGCCGCCGCCCATGGAATGATGATGGCCGCCTCCTGTGGCCTTCTCCCTGTCTTTTCAGGGTGGCCGCGTCATGAAAGGGGCGGGGCTACGGTATGACGCGACACAGGAGGTGGCCATCATCATTCCATGGGCGGCGGCAGAAGAACAAAGCCCCGCCCATAGATGGATGCTGAAGAACTATGAAGAATGACGTAACTATCGACCTTTATTACTATAACTAATCTGTGTATGCCACATTTAGGGATAATTCTAACAGAGGGGTGCAGGCACCCCTCTGTACAGATACGGGGGGCGGGAGTTGTGGGAACTTGCACGGAGCTCCAAGGAGCCCGTGCCATCGGGGATATTGTAGTAGCAGCCCACCGGAGTGGGCGGCCGGTCTATAGGGGGTCTAAGACCCCCCTATAGACCTGAAACATTACTTTGGTTAGTTATTTTAACTATTTAATACTCATAGGACAGTTTGCTGATCCCGGCAATAGCCGGGATCCGCAACCTATGCAGTTACCGGATGGCTCAGGATTACACATCCTGAGCCATCCGGTTACCGCACAGCGGTACAGGGAACCGCTGCGAAAACTGCTGCCTGCATGATTTTTAACGCAGGCAGCAGTGCCGGATACGGCCACCGGATGGCTTGTGAAGCCATCCAGTGTTTTGCATTGGCTCCTATGAGGAGCGTTTCCTGGTCCGGTTTTGAGCTTTTTGGAAGCTCAAAACCGGATCAGGATTTTGTAAAAAAAACGGGAATGTGACCCTACCCTTTCTCTATTGATGACATACCCTGTTATCAGTATTATACTTGTGGTGTCCACTACTCAACACCCTCTGTTTGCAGGTGAAGCTGCGTGTTCTGTGCCTTTTTGAAGGAAGGACACTGCTGAAAATAGCATAAAGTTTACTGTACCTCCTTTTGCCTTATTGCACTCCAAGATTTCTTTGGCATGTCCACCTGAATCCTGCAAGAATTCATTTTTTGGGGGAATTCAAACTGAACACATATTCAAAAGCAAACTGTAATGTGAACTGCACTTAGGTTCTCATGTGTAGCAGGATGAAGGACCTTATACTGCAGAACTAGACAATATAACTGTGAATCCAGCTCTTGGGTGACAGAAAAACAGTAGCATCTGTCTGTATTCCTCACTCTTGAGTTTTCTTTTTAAACAACTCTTAATATTTATTAAAGCCTTTGGATTTTGGCACAAATCCTCATGAACCTGCAGTGAAATCTGTACCTTTTTCCCATGTGAAAGAAGCACATTTCCCTTATAACATATATTTAAAAAAATTACTATTGATTTATTCAAAGCTTGTTAAAAAAAAACCTGTGAATATTTATTAAAGCCTTTGCATATTGGCATATATCCACAATGAATCTGTAGAAAAACCTGCATCTTTTCCATATGATTGCTACTGCATTGCAGTGCTTTTACCTGAGCAAATCCAAAGGTAAAATCTGAAGATCCTTGGTCCCATGTGGACTTATTACTTATATTTTTGGACCTTACGTATGAAAATGATTTATGTGATAACCCCTTTAAAAACAACAAAAAAGTTGTCTACATCCAGCAGCATCATCATTCACTATAGACTCAAGTATAAGAGCATAATTAGATACCTGTTCCTGACAGCAAGTAATATATACAGGCAATAGATATTTCACACAGGAATGGAGAGTTGTGCAGCAAGAAACATAACCATACCAAAAATGATAGTACTGGAATAGACTTAATCGGAGCAATTCAATTTCTGGAGAAACAATGGGATGAAACTGAATGGGAAGAGACATTGCTTGTTAGAAAAACCCTTTTGACAGTGAGGGTGATCAAGGAGTGGAACAGGCTGCCACTAGAGGTGGTGATTTCCCTGTCAATGGAAGTCTTCAAACATAGGCTGGACAGACATCTGTCAGGGTGTCGTGAGTTACAGCTCAGGAGTCTATGGTGTTTAATAAATGGGTTTCTTTCCTTCGGATGTGTGTGGGTTAATTTAAATAAGACAGCCCTCACCAGTTGGTATTGGTTCAAAGTGTCCTCTTTATTTCTGCCCCCAAACGAGCGACGTTTCGATCACAGATCTTTATCAAGCTTGATCAAGCTTGATAAAAATCTGTGATCGAAACGTCGCTCGTTTGGGGGAAGAAATAAAGAGGACACTTTGAACCAATACCAACCGGTGGGGCGCTGGCTTATTTATTTATATGTATATATGGTCCAGGTTGGACTCCCTGAAATTGAACATGCACCTTGTTATGGGTAACAGCTGTACCCGGTAAAACCTTGGTGCTGTGACTCAAGTTTTTGTGTGTGGGTTAATGTCTTTCTCTGCTGCTGCGCGTCAGGTGATGTGGTTTCGCTGACAACTTCCACTACCCTTTAAACAATCACATGACCATCACTTGATATTTATAGAGTTAATTCTATTCAAAACCATCCTGATGTGTGGAGTTCTCTTGTTGCTTTTGGGGATCTGCTGTCTAGGAGCCTTGGAGATGGGCTACAGCTTTTAAGTTTGTTTTGTATTCTTTTTGCTCTATTTGTGTGAGGATTTACCACTTGTGTTCTGCTCTCCTGCTCCCCCTTGGACAGGTGAGAAGGGTTATTAGACCAGGGCTGGCCAGGGGCTGGGCAAGGGTGGTGGCTCAGACATCCTCACCATCAGAGGTATCTCTGGAATAAGAGACAGATAGGGCCCCTCTAGCTTGAGGGTCAGTCTAGGAGACCAAATTCCCCAGCCATTCCTAACTACCTTGTGACATTATAAACAAACCACTATTTCTAAGTCTTAATGGCTCAAGCTGAAGCCTTTGCATGCTTGATGCAGACCCTCACCAATGAGGTTATGGGTTTGCGTACACAGATGGTGCAGCAGTTACAGCAAGTTGTTGGGTTCCTGACCTCGGCTCATGCCCAGGCTCAGCATGAACCTACAATGTGTTGTGGAAGTATGTGACCCCTTTGAACATTTCAACCTTTTGCCACATTTCAGGCTTCTAACATAAAGATTAAAATTCTAATTTTTTTTGTGAAGAATCAACACCAAGTGGAACACAGTCGTGAAGTGGAACGAAATTTATTGCATATTTTAAACTTTTTTTTAACAAATACAATACTGAAAAGTGGGGCGTGCAATATTATTTGGGCCCTTTACTTTCAGTGCAGCAAACTCACTCCAGAAGTTCAGTGAGGATCTCTGAATGATCCAATGTTGTCCTAAATGACAGGTAATGATAAATAGAATTCACCTGTGTGTAATGAAGTCTCTGTATAAATGCACCTGCTCTGTGATAGTCTCAGGGTTCTGTTTCAAGTGCAGAGAGCATCATGAAGACCAAGGAACACACCAGGCAGGTTTACAATACTGTTGTGGCGAAGTTTAAATTCGGATTTGGATACAAAAAGATTTCCCAAGTTTTAAACATCTCAAGGAGCACTGTGCAAGCGATCATATTGAAATGGAGGAGTATGAGACCACTGCAAATCTACCAAGACCCGGCCGTCCCCCTAAACTTTCATCTCAAACAAGGAAAAAACTAATCAGAGATGCAGCCAAAAGACCCATGATCACTCTGGATGAACTGCAGAGATCTACAGCTGAGGTGGGAGAGTCTGTCCATAGGACAACAATCAGTCTTACACTGCACAAATCTGGCCTTTATGGAAGAGTGGCAAGAAGAAATCCATTTCTCAAAGATATCCATAAAAAGTCTCGTTTGAAGTTTGCCACAAGCCACCTGGGAGAGACAGCAAACATGTGGAATAAGATGCTCTGGTCAGATGAAACCAAAATCGAACTGTTTGGCCACAATGCAAAACGATATGTTTGGTGTAAAAGCACCACAGCTCATTACCCTCAAAACACCATCCCCACTGTCAAACATGGTGGTGGCAGCATTATGGTTTGGGACTGCTTTTCTTCAGCAGGGACAGGGAAGATGGTTAAAATTGATGGGAAGATGGACGGAGCCAAATACAGGACCATTCTGGAAGAAAACCTGTTGGAGTCTGCAAAAGACCTGCGACTGGGATGGAGATTTATCTTCCAACAAGACAATGATCCCAAACACAAAGCAAAATCTGCAATGGAATGGTTCAAAAATAAACATATCCAGGTGTTAGAATGGGCAAGTCAAAGTCCAGACCTGAATCCAATCGAGAATCTGTGGTAAGAGCTGAAAATTGCTGTTCACAAACGCTCTCCATCCAACCTCACTGAGCTCAAGCTGTTTTGCAAGGACGAATGGGCAAGAATTTCAGTCTCTCGATGTGCAAAACTGATAGAGACATACCCCAAGTGACTTGTAGCTGTAATCGCAGCAAATGGTGGCGCTACAAAGTATTAACTCAAGGGTGCCTAATAATATTCCATGCTCCAATTTTCAATTTTTTATTTGTTAAAAAAGTTTAAAATATCCAATAAATTTTGTTCCACTTCACGATTATGTCCCACTTGTTGATTCTTCACAAAAAAAAAGAAGTTTGAATTGACATCTTTATGTTTGAAGCCTGAAATGTGGCAAAAGGTTGAAAAGTTCAAGGGGGCAAATACTTTCACAAGGCACTGTAAAATATCACTCCCTGATAGGTTTTCGGGGGCGGAATGGGAAAGATACATTTATGGTGTTCAGGGAAGCCTGTAAATTATATTTCAAGCTCTGTCCTCGTTCCTCAGCAAGTGAGGAACAGCGTGTGGGGATTTCTCACTCCATTCTCAAAGGGGGATCCCCATTCTTGGGCCTTCCCCCTGCCAACCAATTATCCATGTTTGTATGGTGAACCTGATGAGGTCTCCCAATCTCTGTAAACTCAAGCAGGGAACTTGGCCGGCTGAGGAGTATTGCTGTGAGTTCCTGAGATGGGCTACTGACACTCAGTAGGATGACCCTGCCCTTAAAGGTACCTTTGTACACCACCACTGTGCCTAACAACCGGTATCAACCGTACGTGCACGCGCACGTTTTTGACGGTTGATACAGATCGCCGATGCCGCATGTACATGCCACCATTGTGTTATCAACTGAAGGTTTTGTGGTTCCCCGGAAGTTCCCACAGATCCTGCGGATAACTGCCTGTTGAATCCCGTCGCCCCTTCACACGCCCAATCAGTAGGGGAATGTGGGCGTACATGTTCTGCGGCGCCAAAACATAGGCGTGACGGAGTTGTGTATTCCATGACGCTAACACGGTGATTGGACAACGCAATAGCATCATGATTGGGCAGCCTGCGCAGGAAGGCTGGCTAATACATGACGCCATTGCAATTGTGTAGTGTGAATGGTCAGCTCTTTAAATATGGCGCCCTGTGAAGGGACAGCCAATCATAACACAGTAGCCCCCACCAATGATCGCTGATGGGGCATGGTATCCATGAGGCTGTGTCACACCCCTGGGAATTCACTAGGCGACGGTGATTCCATCCCTGTGCCCCGTTTAGACGCCACTACCATGGCAATTGTGCCTTTGTGTTGCCTTGGATTTTTTAACACGGCTCGGAAACGGGTATCCAATTCAACTGCGGGAAACCCGATCACTTTCCCAATTTACACGCCGCCATTTCGTAGCAATTTCAAGGCAACAGGCACAAAAATCCCCATTGCCAGGCAGTTGCTATCACGCAGTGGTGGCGTGTAAAGATACCTTAAGAGTCACTTTGGTTAAGGCGTGTCTGCCAGACTGCAGAACTTAATGGTTCAACATGCTGCTCTAAAGATGTTGGAGGCTGTCCTTTGCTACTAGGGTGAAGAGATGCCTGACAAAGAAACCAAAAGCACCTTGCCCCCTTTGATTCTCCCTAGGGAGGAGGTCCCACAGGTGTTATTAGATGAACTCATGCAGTTGGGGGTGTTTCATCTCATACTAGTTCACCTGCGGTTCATCATGGGACATGGTTTTTGATAATTTCATCAAGGTCTGTCCACTGCTCTCCAAACAGATTACGCCATTTTATAAGCCATGTTCCTTTGTTCATGTGGAGTTAGATGACCAAGGTGTGTATGTTTTCTCCATTTTCATGTCACATTTTACCATTTCTGCTGAAATAGTGATTGGTGGAAAAGCTGAGACTATTCAGGTTCTTGTGGATAGTGGAGCAGGAGTCAATATAGTGGATTCTCTATTCACTCAGACCCATTATCTAAATTGTAGCGTGCTATTAAGATCCATGTCAGTGCTCACCATTGATTCTGCTTCTCTCAGCCAAACAAGTTTGACCCTAGTCATACACAATGTGAACTTGCACATAGAGTTCAGATCATTCTACGTTTTGAAGGGTCTGACTATTCCCATCGTCTTGGGCCTTCCCTGGCTGAAAAAACACAATATGGTCATGGATTGACGGTCCAGAGAAATAGTCAGTCATATTTCTGCTGACTTTGTTAAACCTACTCCTACCTCTCCGGCGAAGATGGCTAAGGTGCTACCAGAGAATAGGAGTAAGTCTATTCCCACAAACCAGGTTAATACTAGGCCTCGGTGTCCTCCTGGGAAAGTGGGTCGGATGACTGGGGCTCCCTAGTCATAGCTGCAAACACCAGTAATGGCATGGGACACTATCCGGCAAGCGGCGCAGACAGTGTCCCTGACGGAGAATTGGCCCCTACAGCTTTCCAGGGCCTCGGCACTTGCATGGGTCGGCTGGGTGATGATACTAGTGCTGCTGGCACTTTAGGGGCTCTGCAAAGTATTCAAGCAAAACCTGTGAAAAAAGAGATTAAATATTATGATTAAATGAAGACAGATGCTGCTTACCTGTCAGCAGGGGCTTTATGATCATAGATGTAACTGTGACTGAGCTCGGGGTGGAGGAGGTCCATTGTCCCCAGCTACTACTTAAGATGTATGTGCATCTGATATTGCACATCCACATAAAAATGCACAGAGACTTGTCGGGTCCCTGAACTCCAATACATGCTGCCAGCCGAACAGTGGCCAGCAACTGGTGTTGGCATTCTCATGACTGGGGGCAAATGTTAGTAATGTCACCATAACAGGCATGCTGATTTCAGCTACTGTGCCGACTACAAAGGGGGACACCACGTGATGTAGAAGCCAGGGAAGGTGAGTAGAATATCTTTTGTTGTTTCTTCTGCGTTAGACGCAGAAAGGGTGAATATGTGTACAAGGAAGGGGCACAGGATAAAGACATATACCAGGAATAGGACCTATATATCAGGATGGAGGACACATATACCAGGATGGACAAAGGATGGGGGACTTACAGTAAATACCAGTATGGGGAATATATATCCCATAATGGGCAACATATATACCAGGATGAACCCGGGATGGGTGACATATAAACCAGGATTGGGACATATATTTCAGAATGGACGACATGAATACAGGATGGGCCCAGAATTGGGAAATGTGGGGACATGTATACCAGAATGGAAAAGGATTTGTGAAATTTATTGCAGGATGATGACATATACCAGGATTGGGGACATGTATACTAGGATGTGCCCAGGATGGGAAGCATATATACAAGAATGGAGACATATATACCAGGTTGGGGTCATATATACCAGGATGTACCCAGGATATAGGACATATATACCAGGATGTATCCAACATAGGGACATATATACCAGCATATATACTATGATGAACAACATATATACCAGGATGGGGTACATATATATCAGGATGGAGACATGTATACCATGATGGGGCCCAGGATGATGACATATATGCTAGGATTTGAACATATATGCCAGGATGGGGAATATTTATACCAGGAATGAGAGCATGTATACCAAGATAGACCCAGAATGGGGGATATGTACCAGGATGGAGAACATGTATACTTGGAAAAGGGACATATATACACCAGGATGAGAACATATATACCAGGATAGGGGACATGTATATGAGGATGGGAGACATATATACAAAAGATGGAACATATATACATGGGTAAATATGTACCAAGATGGGGTCCATTATGAGGACATATATACCAGGATGGAGCCCAGGATGTGGACATATACACACCAGGATGGGGACATATATACCAGAATGTGGGAAATGTATACGAGGATGGTCCCAGCATGAGGAGCATATGTATCTTAATGGGGACATATATACCTGGAAGGAGGACATGAATACCAGGATAGGCCAAGGGTGGAGAGCTTATGTACCGTGATGGGGAACATATATACCAGGATGGGCCCAGGATTGGGGATATATATACCAGGATGGGGACATATATACCAGAATGTGGACATACATAGCAGGATGGGGGACATGTATATATACCAGGATGGGAACATATATGCCAGAATGAGGAACATGTATATCAGGATGAAGGACATGTATTCCATGATGGGCCAAGAATGGGGGACATATATATCAAGAGGAATATATACCAGGCTGCGGAACATATTCACCAGGATGAGGACATATATACTAGGATGTGGCACATGTATACCAGGCTGGACCCAGAATGGGAAACATATATACCAGGATGGGGACATATAAACCAGTATGGGGAACATATATACCAGGATGGGAGGCATATATACCAAAATGGGCCAAGATTGGGCCAATGTTTTAGCCAAAATGCAAAGGCATTTTTCAAGGATCTATGTGTAATAGTTCAATATTTGGTCTCACTCAAAGGAGCCTGATATATAGTATGATATAAAGCCTAAGTGTAAGGACACACTGTCGTTTAAAAAGATCGGTCTGTTTCTCATCCAGGAGAGTCGGACAAGTGACATCCATTTTTTGATCCATGTGGCATGCAACTACTATGGGAGTGTGCGTTTTTTTTCTCAGATAACATCTGAGTGCTGTCCATGTGACATCCGTGTGCAATGCATTTTTTTTCTCAACAGCTATTACTGTATAATCATTTACAGGAACATTTTACAGTGTTCTGAGCTACAGAATGATAAAGTATTGGTTAAAAAAACGGATGCCACTAGGATGGTCTGTGTGCTGTCCATGGTTTTGTCGGACTCATTGACTTGCATTGGCGACACTTGCACGAGAATCGCATACTTTTTCAGCATGCGGCAACTCTTTTCTCACCCAGATTCTGGATGAGAATAAAGCAGAGGACACACGTTAATCTGTTCTCACTCATTCTGTAACATTGGTCCGAGTGCAATGCGAGATTTTATCGCATAGCACTCGTCCATTTTTCACGCCAGTGTGTACCTACCCTATGTTTTATCAATGTCAGATGTTGCTCAGAGGACTGAAATATTAGATATTATATGACCAAGAGGTCTTAAGCTGTGTATTTCTTTATCTTGTGGCTCATTAAATTATGAACAGATACAGAATGAAAGGAGAAGGCGGGTTTGCTAAAATAGATACCCTATATAGTGCAGGGGTAATATGCCAAGTGACAAACGTGACACTGTGGTGGGGCAAGTCTGGCAAAACTGAAGAGGCATTTATATCATACTATATCTCTTTTGAGTGAGACCAAATATTGAACTATCATGCATATAGATCCTTGAGAAAGGCCTTTGTATTTTGGCTAAAACATTGGGACACATGCCTTTAGAAAAGCCTATATAATAAAATAAAAAGAGTTTTGCATCTATGTGGATATCCTATTTCTTTCTTTAGCATACATTCAGGATATGGATGTTAAGTGCACTACTTATTGTTTTCTTTTAAACACTTGTACCTTCTGATTCCAGGCCTTTCTGTAGCTCTCCACAGGTGGTCCTTAGTTCTTTGACAATGTTTCTGATAATTCTTTTTACTCATCTGTCAGAAATCTTGAGGGGAGTGGCCAATTTATTGTGAAATTATGTTGTTTCCACTTCTAGATTATGACCTCAACAGTGCCCACTTGAAACTTCAGTAGCTTACAAATTCTTCTTTAACAAATGCCATCTGTATGTTTTTCAACAATAAGGTTGTAAAGGTCTTGAGACATCTCACTAGATTTACTCATCATGAGATGTTTCTTGTGTGGCAGCTTTTTATAGGCAATTTAAGGAACCATATGAAATTTATTTAGGGAGTACACCGGAGCTAGCAGGTGATTATCAAATTCTTGAGTTGCTGCTCTCTCCTTTGGGTGGTACTGCGTGTAACGCGCCTTATTTGTACTACTTGTAGTGATAATTTATATGGATATAAGGGTTGGCGCTAACTTTTTGCTATCTGTGTGGAAGGAGAGATTAACCAAGGTCTATCTGTTTAACCCTCTTTTGGGATGTTTATTCAGAAATTTTAATGTACTTTGTTACAGTGTGAGAATTATAGGGTACAGTTCCAATACATACAGTTTATTATAGATCAGGGAACTGTTATGTTTTTAAAAATGTGTCTACTAATTATTTAATTTAGTGCATATACAGTTAAAAACTTCTATTATAAAATGTATACAGTAAAACTAACAAATACACATTAAAATTAACAATTAACCCTAGAATGTATACCTGGGGCCTCGCAGGCCTGCTAGGTTACTTGTTTTCTATTTTCTGCAAGATTACTTCAGTTAGAATTTTGAAACTCTAGGTAATCCTTAGGTATATAGTTGTTAGTAATTTCCAACTCTTTTTTGGGATTACCCCATATTCACATACCTGGGGCATTTTAGGCCTGTACTTGATTTACATGTGATCCTCGGTCTTGTTGTCTGTACTGTTGCTTGGGAAGACTTTGTCTTTATTACTCAGTCTTTATGACTCTGCTGTTGCTGGGAAGAGTGTGGATTCTGCCTGACTACATGGTCATGTGGTCTTGGGAGGTAGGCTCCCTCACAAAGTCATGCATCTCTGACATCATCGCAGGTCATGAACACACAGGAACAGGAGGACAGACAACATCCTGTTCATTGTGTGCTACTTGCTGAAGAGACTTTGGAGGAAGGAGTCAGCTTTCTTGTTTCTGGAAAAAGTAACTTTGTGAGCTTCAAAAATCCAGAGGCTTCTACCGCACCTAAAA
>JARQOC010002681.1:0-22745 GCA_033576535.1 Allobates femoralis | reverse complement strand
CCTGTGCTGTCAACCGAAGTTACCCGGATCAATCCCCACTCTGCTGAGAGCCGTGGTGAAAAAGGTACTCTATCCCACATCTTTTGGTCATGTCCAGAAGTACGACAATTTTGGAAGGAAGTTACTTCACTGATTAAAAAAGTCACAAAAATCCAACTCACTCTTACCCCCCAATTAGCCCTCCTACTAATTGGAACAGAGGACCTCCATCCACACTTCAGACTCCTTATCTCCCACATTATCCTTACTGCCAAGATCCTGCTGGCCGCTAGATGGAAGCAACGGGGTTTTCTCCTTCTATCACAAATTTGATAGATAGGGTCACAGTCCACTGTATTCACGAATACACCTTCGCCACGAGAGCCAATACTTGGCAAAAATTTCTGCTCCAGTGGGAACCTTGGCTTAATATCTACTGTCCATCCCTTTTGCTTTAGTTTTCTTCCAGCTCAAATTCAACCTTACTATTCATTACACTCCTTTACTCCATTTGGAATTTTTCTTGTTCTTGTTAATGACACCCTTAAGGCCTTCTTCTTCTTTCTTGTTTTGATATGGTTCTTATACTACTTTTGCTCTCTTGCTCTTATTTAAGACGTCATCCAATATTCATTGTAATGTATATAGTCTGTCCGTTGATTTTGACCCTACCTTTATAACTGATTGTTAAAACAGACTTTGTTTGATGTGTTGTTTGATATAAGTGTTACACGATTATAATATACCTCTTCTGCTTACATACTGTTTGTTCCCCCCCCTTCCCCTATCCCCCTCCTCCTTTCCCTTTTTTTTGTTTATGTACTCTCCCTTCCCCATTCCTTTCCCCCCCCTCTTTTTATTTATATTCAATAAAAAATAATTTGATATGGAGAAAAATTCATTGCTTTGACATGAAAGTGTGTTTTCGCGTCTAAACAGTGAAAATAGACATTTAAGCATACGTTTGACTATATCTCTGGCTACAAAGAAGATACATTCAAATTTTTTGTCCCATTCTGCTCGCTTTATGAACCTAAGCAGGAATCCCAAAGAACAGCATCACAGCTCCAGTAGTTTTGGAGAAAAATTCATTGCTTTGACATGAAAGTGTGTTTTCGCGTCTAAACAGTGAAAATAGACATTTAAGCATACGTTTGACTATATCTCTGGCTAGAAAGCAGATACATTCAAATTTTTTTTCCCATTCTGCTCTCTTTATGAACCTAAGCAGGAATCCCAAAGAACAGCATCACAGCTCCAGTAGTTTTGGAGAAAAATTCATTGCTTTGACATGAAAGTGTGTTTTCGCGTCTAAACAGTGAAAATATGACATTTAAGCATACGTTTGACTATATCTCTGGCTAGAAAGAAGATACATTCAAATTTTTTTTTCCCATTCTGCTCTCTTTATGAACCTAAGCAGGAATCCCAAAGAACAGCATCACAGCTCCAGTAGTTTTGGAGAAAAATTCATTGCTTTGACATGAAAGTGTGTTTTTCGCGTCTAAACAGTGAAAATAGACATTTAAGCATACGTTTGACTATATCTCTGGCTAGAAAGAAGATACATTCAAATTTTTTGTTCCCATTCTGCTCTTTTTAAATGAACCTAAGCAGGAATCCCAAAGAACAGCATCACAGCTCCAGTAGTTTTGGAGAAAAATTCATTGCTTTGACATGAAAGTGTGTTTTCGCGTCTAAACAGTGAAAATAGACATTTAAGCATACGTTTGACTATATCTCTGGCTAGAAAGAAGATACATTCAAATTTTTTGTCCCATTCTGCTCTCTTTATGAACCTAAGCAGGAATCCCAAAGAACAGCATCACAGCTCCAGTATTTTTTGGAGAAAAATTCATTGCTTTGACATGAAAGTGTTTTTTTCGCGTCTAAACAGTGAAAATAGACATTTAAGCATACGTTTGACTATATCTCTGGCTAGAAAAGAAGATACATTCAAATTTTTTGTTCCATTCTGCTCTCTTTATGAACCTAAGCAGGAATCCCAAAGAACAGCATCACAGCTCCAGTCTAAAGGAAAAACAGTACATAGTTTGAGAAATTACTTTACTTAAAGATGTTCATAAATTTTTCTTTGACTTCTGCAAAGAAACATCAATTTTGCATTTCTTTTGATGGTCCCAAGAAGCATAGCTAGTATTTAGAAAAGTTGACATTTGTTTCGCTTACATGAAATACATTAACTACTTCATCCGGGAAAAAAAATCATCTTTTTTCTGCTTTAAACAGGATAAAGAAAGCATCGCACTTTTGAGAAATCTTGTTTACAGAAGTTTTTTGTCTAACAGGAATAGCATAAGCATCATACATATCGGCAGAAAGAGATATTAATTTTTGTCATTGCTCTTTAAACACAAATCCCAAAACAACTTCAATTTTGAAATCTTCTTTTAGTGTTCCCTAACAAAATAGATTAAAACTTGACTATATTTTGAAAAATACATAAATTGTTACTTCTCTAGAAAAGAACAAATGCTCCAAGTAGAAAAATTCATAGAAGTGTTCCCTTACAGGAAAATCATGCATCTTGACATATTTGGAAAAGAAATAAATTTTGCCATCTACTTTATGCAGAGATCAAAATCCATCCTTTTAAGAAAATCATCTTCATAGTCCGTCTAAAGGAAAATAACTTTAAGCAAAGTTTGTATATCCTGCTAGAAATAAAATTTTTCCTTCTCTCTAGATACAATCCAAACATCTGAGTTTAGAAAATCATCTGACAGAAATTTTTGGTAAAAATTTTAGCATACGTTGTACTCTAAAGAGATACATTAATGTCATTCGCTCCTTTTACTAAGAACCAAAGAACATACAGCTCCATAGTTTAGAAAATATGCTGACAGAAATGTTTTCGGTCAAACATGAAATGCTTAAGAAGTTGTATATCTCGGCAGAAAGAAGATACATTAAATTTTTCATTCTCTCCTTAGAACAAGCAGATCCAAAGCAGTCACAGCTCCAAGTTTTGAGAAAAATTCATTGCTTTGCATGAAGTGTGTTTTCGCGCTAAACATGAAAGACATTTAAGCATACTTTGATATATCCTGTGAAAAAGACATTCAAATTTTCCTTTGCTAGACTAAGAACCAAGCAGCATTGCAAGTAGTTTTGAAAAAACAGCTTACAGAAAGTGTTTGGTCTAAACAGGAAAATATACATTAATGTTACAATCTGCTAAAAATACATCAAAGTCATCTCTTTTTGAAACAGTCAAAATACACCCGGTTAGAAATATTTTGCAAAATTGTTTTAAACAGTAAAGCATTAATGTTACTAATCTCTTGAATACATACTTGGCATCTGTTTTATGAACCATTCATTTCAAAAATGTCACGCTCAAAGTTAAATAACATTCTATTTTGAAAGATTTGCTTAAAATGAATTCATTTTATTCATCTTTTCTATACTCTGAAAAAGATACATTCAAATTTTTCATTCTGTTTTATGAACCTAAAGGAATCAGAACATCAAAGCTTCCAGTATTTTGGAAAAATTCATTGTTACAGAAATTTTTTTGTTCATGTTAATGAACAAGAACCAACGTACTAACCTGTAAAATTTTGTTCATAAATGTTTTTTATAAAACAACAAAAACAAATGCCTCTTATGAACAAGAATCCAGACAGACAAGTCATAATTTGTAAAAATTCATTCTTTGAAGAAAGTTGATAGCCTAAAGAGAAATAATTTTGCATACTTAATATTTTGGCAAGAAACATAAAATTTGCATTTGCTCTTTTAAATATTCAGGAAAAGAAACATCAAGTTTTGTTTTGGAAATTCATAACTTTAAGAACACCACACTCAAATTGATAACATTCTTTGACTATTTTCGCTAAACAGAAAATAAATTTAGTACTTTGCTTTATAACTAAAGAATCAAATTGTCCCTCTATTTGAAAAACATTTAACGAAAGTGGTTCCCAATTAAAAATTCATTTAATATTGATTACGGCTAAAAGAAATACATTCATTTTTGACATTCTGCTCTTTGAAAAGAGGTTCCAATGCACTCACACTTAAACTTAAGAAAATTCATGCTCTGATAAGAGTATTTTCGAGATATCAGTTAAAAGTTTTTAAACGTTAATAATAAGAAATACATAATTTTGACATTCTTCTTTATAATAGCTCCCAAAAAAGCATAAACCGTATTAAGAAATCATGTTAAAAGAAAGTTGTTTTGTCTAAACAGTGAAATAGACATTAAACTTGACTATATCTGAGAAAGAACATTAAATTTTGTTCCATTCTGCTCTCTTATGAACTATAGAATCCAAAACCAAGCATATTTAGTAATATTTTGACATGAAGGTGTTTGTCGCCTAACAGTGATAAGACATTAGAAAACGTTTGACTATATCTCGGCTAGAAGAAGATACATTAAATTTTTTCCTTCTTCTCTTTATGAACCAAGCAGAATCCAAAGAACAGCACAAGCTAAGTTTGAAAAAATTCATTTTGACATGAATGTTTTGAGTAAACAGTGAAAATAGACATTAAGCATACGTTTGATTTTTCGTAAAAAGATAATTAAATGTTTTTCCATTTCGTCAAAGACCAAAACCCATTTACAAACCAAGTACATCAAGTGTTTGGAAAAATTCTTTTCAAAATGTGTTTTCCGTCTAAACATGAAATAGACATTTAAGAATAGTTTGATAATCCTGCTAGAAAAAGATACATAAATTTTTTTTCCATCGTCTCTTTAGACTAAGCATGATCCCAAAGAACAGCATCACAGCTCCAGTATTTGAGAAAATTCATGCTTTGACATAAAGTGTGTTTCCGGCTAAACAGTAAATAGACAATTTAATACGTTTGACATATTTTCGGCTAAAAGAAATACATTCAAATTTTTATTCTTTTTTAGAACTAGAATCCCAAAAAGATACACTCGCTTTTGAAAAAATTTTGACAGAAAGTGAGTTTTCTCAAACATTTAATAACTTGCAGTTTGCTAAACATCAGAAAGAGTAATTAAATTTTTTGACCTCTGATCTCTAAACTAAGCAATCCAAGAAACATCATGCCATATTTTGGCAAACAGTGACATAAAGTTGTTTTGCGTCTACATGAAAAAGACAATTAAAATGTTTGCTATATCTGGTAGAAAATAATTCAATTTCTTCTGCTCTTTTTGGAAAAGCATATCAAGATGTTCATCGCTAAAATAGAGAAAAATTTGCTTACTAATTGTTTTGCGTAAACTGAAAATAATTTAGCTACGTCTTAAATGATAAAGATACATTAAATTTTCATGCTTTTTAACTAGGAAATCCCATGAACGAAAATCCAATTTGGAAATCAATGCTTTTACATAAAGTGTTATCCGCTTAAACAGAAATAATTTGCAACTTTGCTTAATAAAGAGGATAATCAAATTGCCATTCTATTATGACTGCAAATCCAAAGACACATAAGCATTTTGGGAAAAATATTGCTTTAACAAAATTGATATTTCCGCTAAAGTGAAAAAGCATTTTCATACGTTTTTATTAACTAGAAAAAACATTAAATTTTTGACATTGCTCATTAATACTCAAATTTTTCCCAAAGAACATAAACTAGTATTTAAAAATCATTCTAGTATGAAGTAAATTTTGCTCTAAAAGTGAATCATTTAAACAGATACTATAGTGTTTTGAGAAATATTAAATTTTTTTTCCATTTGTCTCTTTGACCTAAGCAGAACCAAAGAACAGCTCCAGTAGTTTTGGAGAAAAATTCATTTTTGACAAAAGTGTGTTTTCGCGTCTAAACAGTAAAATAGACATTTAAGCATACGTTTGACTATATCTCGGGCAGAAAAAAGATACATTCAAATTTTTGTCCCTTTCTGCTCTCTTTATAAAACCAAAGCAGGAATCCCAAAGAACACATCAAGCTCCAGTATTTTGGAGAAAAATTCTTTGCTTTGACTAAAGTGTGTTTTCCCGTCTAAAAGGAAAATAGACATTTAAGCATACGTTTGACTATATCTGGCTAGAAAAAAGATACATTCAAATTTTTTTGCCCTTTCTGCTCTTTTTATAAAACCTAAGCAGGAACCCAAAACAGCATCACAGCTCCAGATTTTTGGAAAAAAATTCATTGCTTTGACTGAAAGGTTTTTCGCGTCTAAAAGTGAAAATAGACTTTTTAAGCATATTTTTTACTAATCTCTGGCTAGAAAGGAATCATCAAATTTTTTGCCCTTTCTGCTCTCTTTTTTAACCCTAACGGGAATCCCAAGAACAGCTCACGCTCCAGTATTTTGGAAAAAATTCTTTTGCTTTGACATAAAAGTTTTTGCGTCAAAACAGTGAAAATAGCATTTAGCATACGTTTACATACTCGGCTAAAAGAAGATCATTAAATTTTTTTTCCCCTTTCTGCTCTTTTTATAAACCTAAGCAGGAATCCCAAAGAACAGACACAGTCCATATTTTTGGGGAGAAAAATTCTTGTTTGCTGAAAGTGTTTTTGCGCCCTAAACATGAAAATAACATTTAAGCTATTTTTGACTATATCCTGGCTAAAAGAAGATACATTCAAATTTTTTTTTTTCCCCAATTCTGCTTTTCTTTATGAACCTAAAGGAATCCAAAGAAACATCACAGCCCCAGTAGTTTTGGAGAAAAATTCATTGCTTTGAAATGAAAGTGTGTTTTGCCAAACAGGAAAATAGACATTTAAGCATTTTTGCTATTCCTGGCTAGAAAGAAGATAATTCAATTTTTTGTCCCATTTCCCCTTTTTAGAACCTAAGCGGGAATCCAAAAACACATCAAGTCCAGTATTTTGGGAGAAAAATTCATTGCTTTGACAAAAGGTTTTTTCGCGTCTAAACAGTAAAAAATAGACTTTTAAAGCATACGTTTGACATATCTTGGCTAGAAAGAAGAAATTAAAATTTTTTGTCCATTGCTCTCTTTGAACCAAAGCAGAACCCCAAAGAACAGCACACAGCCCCAGTATTTTGAGAAAAATTCCCATTGCTTTGACAAAAAAGGTGTTTTCCGCGTTAAACGTGAAAAAGCTTTTAAAGCAATTGTATATCTTGGTAGAAAGGGATAATTAAAATTTTTTTTGTCCCCATTTCTCTTTTTATAAACCCAAACGGGGAATCCCAAAGAACAGCACACGTCCATGTTTTGGAGAAAATTCATTGTTTTGCATGAAAGTGTGTTTTCGCGTTAAACATGAAAATAGACATTTAAAGAACTTTACTATATCTCTTAAAAAGAAATACATTCAAATTTTTTGCCCCATTCTGCCCTTTATGAACCTAAGCAGGAACCCAAAAAGAACAGCACACGCCCCAGTAGTTTTGGAAAAAAAATTCATTGTTTTGAAAAAGTGTGTTTTCGCTCTAAACATGAAAAAGACATTTAAGCATACTTTTGACTATATCCTGGCTAAAAGAAGATAATTAAAATTTTTGCCCCTTTCTGCTCTCTTTTATGAACCTAAGCGGGAAACCCCAAAAGAACAGCATCACAGCTCCATATTTTTGGAGAAAAATTTCATTCTTTGACATGAAATGTGTTTTCGCGTCTAAAAGTGAAAATTAAATTTAAAAGCAAACTTTTTATATATCGGCTAGAAAGAAATAATTAAAATTTTTGCCCCATTCGCTCTCTTTTAAACCTAAGCGGGAAACCCCAAAGAACAGATCACAGCCCAGTAGTTTTGGAGAAAAATTCATTGCTTTGACATGAAAGTGTGTTTTCGCGTCTAAACAGTGAAAATAGACATTTAAGCATACGTTTGACTATATCTCTGGCTAGAAAGAAGATACATTCAAATTTTTTGTTCCATTCTGCTCTCTTTATGAACCTAAGCAGGAATCCCAAAGAACACAGCATCACAGCTCCAGTAGTTTTGGAGAAAAAATTCATTGCTTGACATGAAGTGTGTTTTCGCGTCTAAACAGTGAAATAGACATTTAAGCATACGTTTGACTATATCTCTGGCTAGAAAGAAGATACATTCAAATTTTTGTCCCATTCTGCTCTCTTTTATGAACCTAAGCAGGAATCCCAAAGAACAGCATCACAGCTCCAGTAGTTTTGGAGAAAAATTCATTGTTTTGCCATAAAAAGTGTGTTTTCGCGCCCTAAACGGAAAATAGAAAAATTTTAAAGTTTAGGGTTTAAATATATTCGGGTTTAAAAAAAAAAGTACATTAAAATTTTTTTTTCCCATTCTGCTCTTTTTTATAAAAACCTAACGGGAACCCCAAAAAGAAAAACCATAAACGTTTCCAGATTTTTGGGAAAAATTCTTTTGCTTTGACATGAAAGTGTGTTTTCGCTTTCCAAAAAAATTGAAAATAAAACATTTAAGTTTTGTTTGCCCTATATCTCTGGCTAGAAAGGGGATACATTCAAATTTTTTTGTCCCATTCTGCCTCTTTATAAAACCTAAGCGGAAAAATCCCCAAAGAACCATCAAAGCTCCAGTAGTTTTGAGAAAAATTCATTGTTTTGACATGAAAGTGTTTTTTTCCGGGGTTAAACAGTGGAAAATTTAGACATTTAACCTTTACGTTTAAACAAAAACCCTCGGGTTTAGAAAGAAGTACATTCAAATTTTTTGTCCCTTTCTGCTTCTTTATGAACCTAAGCAGGAATCCCAAAAGAACAGCACCCACAGCCCCGTAGTTTTGGGGGGAAAAAAATTTTAATAAAATGTTTTTTCGCGTCTAAACAGTGAAAATAGACTTTTAAAGCATACGTTTGACTATATCTCGGGCTAGAAAGAAGTCATTCAAATTTTTTTGTCCCATTCTGCTCTCTTTTAAACCCAAGAGGAACCCCAAAAGAACGATACGCTCCAGTAGTTTTGAGAAAAATTCATTGTTTTGACATGAAAGTGTGTTTTCCGGCTAAACATAAAAATAGACATTTAAGCTACTTTTTGCTATTCTCTGGCTAGAAAAAAGTACATTCAAATTTTTTTCCATTTGCTCTCTTTTGAACCAAGCAGGAATCCCAAAGAAACTCACACCCAGTTTTTGGAGAAAAATTCATTGCTTTGACATGAAAGTGTGTTTTCCCCGCGTAAAAACAGTGAAAATAACATTTAAGCTTTTCGTTTGAAAATCTCTGGCTAGAAGAAGATACATTCAAATTTTTGTCCCTTCTGCTCTCTTTTGAACCTAAGGGGAAAAACCAAAGAACAGCACACAGCCCCAAGTTTTGGAGAAAAAATTTTCATTGCTTTGACATGAAAGTGTGTTTTCGCTCTAAACATAAAAAATGACATTTAACTACTTTTGACTATATCTTGGCTAGAAAAAAGATACATTCAAATTTTTTGTCCCATTCTGCTCTCTTTATAAACCCTAAGCGGGAATCCCAAAGACTACGCTCCATAGTTTTGGAAAAAAAATTCATTGCTTTGACATGAAAGTTGTTTTCGCGTTAAACATAAAAATTAGACATTTAAGATACGTTTCTATATTTGGCTAAAAAAGAAATACATTAAATTTTTTGTCCCTTCTGCCTTTTATGAACCAAAGCGGGAAACCCCAAAAAAAACGCATCACGCTCCGTTTTTTGGAAAAAATTCATTGCTTTGACTTGAAAGTGGGTTTTCGCGTTTTAAAAACAGTGAAAATAGAATTTAAGATATTTTGGGACAAATATCTCTGGGGGGGAAAAAAGTTTCATTCAAATTTTTTGTCCCATTCTGCTCTCTTTATAAACCCTTAAGCAGGTACCCCCAAAAGAAAGCTTCACAGCTCCAGTAGTTTTGGAGAAAAATTCATTGCTTTGACTAAAAATTTGGGGTTTTTCGCCCCTAAAAAGTAAAAAATAGACATTTAAGCATACTTTTGGGGATTTATCTCGGGGTTAAAAAGGAAAGAAAAATTTTAAAAAAAATTTTTTTGTCCCATTCTGTTTCTCTTATGAACCTAACCCGAAATCCAAAAAAACAGCATCACAGCCCCGGGTTGTTTTGGAAAAAAAATTCATTGCTTTGACATGAAAGTGTGTTTTGGGTTTTCTAAACAGTAAAAAATAGCCCTTTTTAAGAAATACGTTTAAACTTATTTTGGCTAGAAAGAAGAAAACATTAAAATTTTTTTTTGCCCCATTTGCTTTCTTTTTAAAAAAAAATAAAAAACGTTTTTTTTGAAATTCATGGAAAAAAGTTTCCAAATTCCGTTGTGTTTAAAAATTTTCAAATTTTAATATCTTTACTAGGCTAGCCTAAGTAAGAATTGGTAAAAAGATCCTTTGTTTTTTAAAAAAGATACTAAAAACTTTTCCAATGCTGATCATAAAAAAAAAAAAAGTTTCCAATATCTACGTTGTGTTTTGAATATAAATTTTTTAAATTTTGTTACAAAGGGCATGACCAAGTAAAATCATGTAAAAATAGATGCCCTTGCTTTCTTTTAAAAATACTAAAAACTTTTCAATGCTGACTCATAGAAAAAAAGATTTCAATTTACGTTGTGCGAATGAAAAAAAAATTTTAAATTTCTGTTTCTAAAGAATGAGCCAAGAAGAATCAGGGAAAAAATGCTCCCTTGTTTTTCTTTTAAAAGTTTTCCAAAAAAATTTTTCCCTTCTTTGATTCTCTAAAAAAAAATTTAATATCAGTTGTCCTGGAACTGAGTAAAATTTTTTAAACTTTAAAAAAGGGGCATGAGCCTTAGTAAAATATGGATTAAGAGGGCCGTTTTTTTTTAAAATCCCAAAAATTTTCCCAATGCTTGATCCCTTTAGAAAAAAGTTTCCAAATTTAAAGGGGTTTTGTTGGGGAATATAAAAGTTTTAATATTTTTTATTTGGCAGCCTAAGAAGAATCAGGGAAAAAAATCCTTGTTTTTGCTTTTTTTAAAAAAGATCTGAAAAACTTTTCCAATGCTGACTCCAGACAAAAAAGATTTCCAATATCTACGTTGTGCCTTGGAACTGAGTCAAAGTTTTAATATCTGTTACTAAGGCATGAGCCTAAGTAGAATATGGTAAAAATCGCTGTCTTGCTTCTTTAAAAGATACTGAAAAACTTTTTCCCTAATGCATGATACATACAAATTCCAATATCTCGTTGTGCTTGAAATGAGTCAAATTTTAATACTTTATAAGGCATGGCCAAATAAGAATATGTGTAATAGCTGCCTTGCTTTCTTTAAATTCTAAAAACTTTTCCTAATGCATTGATATCTGAAAAAAGATTTCAATACTCGTTGTGCTTGAACTATCAAATTTTAATACCGTTACTAAGATGACCTAAGTAAAATATGAAATACTGCTTCTTTCTTTTAAAAATACTCAAAATTTTCCTAATGCATACTCATAACAAAAGATTTCCAATATCTACATTGTGCTTGGAACTAGTCAAGTTTAATACTGTTACTAAGGCATGACCTAAGTAAGAATCATGGTAAATAGCATGCCCTTGCTTTCTTTAAAAGATACTCAAAAATTTTTCCTAATGCTTGACTCATAGACAAAAAGATTTCCAATATCTAGGTTGTGCTGGAACGAGTCAAAGTTTAATATCTGTTACTAAGGCATGAGCCTTAGTAAGAATCATGGATTAAGTAGCTTGCCTTGCTTTCTTTTAAAATACTCAAAAACTTTTTCCTAATGCTTGATACTCATAGACAAAAAGATTTCCAATATCTACAGTTGTGCTTGAACTAGTCAAAGTTTAATATTCTGTTACTAATGCATGACTAAGTAAGATCTGGTAAAAATGCTGTTGCTTTCTTTTAAAGATACTCAAAAACTTTTACTAATGCATTACTCATAACAAAAAAGATTCCAATATCTACAGTTGTGTTTGAACTGAGTCAAAGTTTTAATATTCTGTACTAAGGCATGAGCCTAAGTAAGAATATGGTAAAAAATCCTTGTTCTTTTAAAAATACTCAAAAACTTTTTCCTAAGCTTGATACTCTAGACAAAAAGATTTCCAATATCTACGGTTGTGCTGGAACTGAGTCAAAGTTTTAATACTGTTACTAAGGCATGAGCCTTAGTAAGAATCATGGAAAGTATTGCCTTGTTTCTTTTAAAATACTCAAAAACTTTTCCTAATGCATTGATACTCTAGACAAAAAGATTTCCAATATCTACAATGAGCTTAGTAAGAATCATTGATTAAGTAGCTTGGCCTTGCTTTCTTTTAAAAGATACTCAAAAACGTTTTCCCGAATGCATTGTTACTCATAGACAAAAGATTTCCAATATCTACAGTTGTGCTTGGAACTAAGTCAAAGTTTTAATACTCTGTTACTAATGGCATGAGCCTAAGTAAGAATCATGGTGAAAATAGCTTGCCCTTGCTTTCTTTTAAACGATACTCAAAAACTTCTTACCTAATGCATTGACTCACAGACAAAAAAGATTTTCAATATCTACAGTTGTGCTTGAAATGAGTCAAAGTTTTAATATTCTGTTACTAAGGGCATGAGCCTAAGTAAGAATCATGGTAAAAATAGTATGCCTTCCTTTCTTTTAAAAGATACTCAAAAACTTTTCCCTAATGCATTGATACTCTTAGACAAAAAGATTTCCAATATCTAATGTTGTGCATGGAACTGAGTCAAAGTTTTAATACCTGTTACTAAGGCATGAGCCTTAGTAAGAATCATGGATTAAGTAGCTTGCCTTGCTTTCTTTTAAAATATACTCAAAAACGTTTTCCCTAATGCATTGATACTCATGACAAAAAGATTTCCAATATCTACAGTTGTGTTGGAACTAAGTCAAAGTTTTAATACCTCTTACTATGGCATGAGCCTAGTAAGAATCATGTGAATAATAGCATGCCATTGCTTTCTTTTAAAATATACTCAAAAACTTTTCCCTAATGCATTGATACTCATAGACAAAAAGATTTCCAATATCTACGTTGTGCTTGGAACTGAGTCAATGTTTTAATACTGCTGTTACTAAAGGGCATGAGCCTAAGTAAGAATCATGGTGAAAATAGCATGCCCTTGCTTTCTTTTAAACGATACTCAAAAACTTTTCCTAATGCTTTGATTCTCATAGACAAAAAGATTTCCAATATCTACGTTGTGCTGAACTGAGTCAAAGTTTTAATACACTGTTACTAAGGGCATGAGTCTTAAGTAAGAATCATGGATTAAGTAGTTGCCCTTGCTTTCTTTTAAAAGATACTCAAAAACGTTTTCCTAATGCATTGATACTGATAGACAATAAAGATTTCCAATATCTACAGTTGTGCTTGAAACTGAGTCAAAGTTTTAATACTCTGTTACTAAAGGCATGAGCCTAAGTAAGAATCATGGTAAAAATAGTATGCCCTTGCTTTCTTTTAAAAGATACTCAAAACTTTTTCCTAATGCATTGATACTTTTAGACAAAAAGATATCCAATATCTACGGTTGTGCTGGAACTGAGTCAAAGTTTTAATACACTGTTACTAAGGGCATGAGTCTTAGTAAGATCATGGATTAAGTAGCTTGGCCTTGCTTTCTTTTAAAAATACTCAAAAACTTTTCCCTAATGCATTGATACTCATAGACAAAAAGATTTCCAATATCTACAGTTGTGCTTGGAACTAAGTCAAAGTTTTAATACTCTGTTACTAATGGCATGAACCTAAGTAAGAATCATGGTGAAAATAGCATGCCCTTGCTTTCTTTTAAAATATACTCAAAAACTTTTTCCCTAATGCATTGATACTCTTAGACAAAAATATTTCCAATATCTACGGTTGTGCCTGGAACTGAGTCAAAGTTTTAATACACTGTTACTAAGGGCATGAGCCTTAGTAAGAATCATTGATTAAGTAGCTTGGCCTTGCTTTCTTTTAAAAGATACTCAAAAACATTTTCCCGAATGCATTGATACTCATAGACAAAAAGATTTCCAATATCTACAGTTGTGCTTGGAACTAAGTAAAAGTTTTAATACTCTGTTACTAATGGCATGAGCCTAAGTAAGAATCATGGTGAAAATAGCTTGCCCTTGCTTTCTTTTAAACGATACTCAAAAACTTCTTACCTAATGCATTGACTCATAGACAAAAAAGATTTCCAAAATCTACAGTTGTGCTTTGAAATGAGTCAAAGTTTTAATATTCTGTTACTAAGGGCATGAGCCTAAGTAAGAATCATGGTAAAAATAGTATGCCCTTGCTTTCTTTTAAAAGATACTCAAAAACTTCTTACCTAATGCATTGACTCATAGACAAAAAAGATTTTCAATATCTACAGTTGTGCTTTGAAATGAGTCAAAGTTTTAATATTCTGTTACTAAGGGCATGAGCCTAAGTAAGAATCATGGTAAAAATAGTATGCCCTTGCTTTCTTTTAAAAGATACTCCAAAACTTTTTCCCTAATGCATTGATACTCTTAGACAAAAAGATTTCCAATATCTATCGTTGTGCATGGAACTGAGTCAAAGTTTTAATACACTGTTACTAAGGGCATGAGCCTTAGTAAGAGTCATGGATTAAGTAGCTTGGCCTTGCTTTCTTTTAAAATATACTCAAAAACTTTTTCCCTAATGCTTTGATACTCATAGACAAAAAGATTTCCAATATCTACGGTTGTGCTTGGAACTGAGTGAAAGTTTTAATATTCTGTTACTAAGTGCATGATCCTAAGTAAGAATCATGGTGAAAATAGCATGCCCTTGCTTTCTTTTAAACGATACTCAAAAACTTCTTACCTAATGCATTGACTCATAGACAAAAAAGATTTCCAATATCTACAGTTGTGCTTTGAACTGAGTCAAAGTTTTAATATTCTGTTACTAAGGGCATGAGCCTAAGTAAGAATAAAGGTAAAAATCGCTTGTTGTTGCTTTCTTTTAAAAGATACTGAAAAACTTCTTACCTATTGCATTTACTCATAGACAACAAAGATTTCCAATATCTACAGTTGTGCTTCGAACTGAGTCAAAGTTTTAATACTCTGTTACTAATGGCATGAACCTAAGTAAGAATCATGGTAAAAATAGTATGCCCTTCCTTTCTTTTAAAAGATACTCAAAAACTTTTTCCCTAATGCATTGATACTCTTAGGACTGACGATTCCCGGCGACCCGATACCTCATCTGGAAACTTGCTACCGCTTGCTGGCGACCCGTGACTCCAGCTACTTCGTCTATTATCTCGACATACCAAACAACTCTGTGAACTAATCTTTATTCCACAGGACTTTTACAATCTCACCGCAAGACTCTGGAAAAAATCTTCACCATATAACCTTGGGACATCCTTTTCTACTTTTACCTCCTCTGACATCCTGGAACTCAAATCCCTACTGGACCTACTATTATAGCTTCTTTCTCCTCTGAACTTTGAGCTTCAGATATCCCCAGAGACATCCGCACAAGGACCTTTGACAACTTTGAAGTCCGAGCGACATTACGGGATTGTTCTCTCTTCTACTATTGAAACCACCTTTTTCTCTGGACTACTGGATCTGAGTCTCTGTTACTGCGAATTATTTTCTGCCTCCCTTGGACGCTCTCCTGGTCATGTAGGTATACTCCTCTGTCTGATATTTCCATATCTTTTGCTCTTTGTCTTCTGCTTTAACCTTATTTTCACATTTCTCTACTTCTAATCTTCTACATGACTTTCTGATATAAATCCTTACTACTTCCCACTTCTGTCTTCTCCACTATGTAACTCTTCTATCTCTACGTTGAAACCCCATATTTGATATATCTACTCTACTCTTCCCTGGTTTACACCTTAATTAGTTACACATTTCTCAAACACTGTTTATAGCTTTAATTTTCTAATACATCGTGATATACACTACAATCACAGCTTTGTTTTATCATACATAAAATCATAAACAAGGTTTAAATCTCTATTGTCACCTCCTTTATGGAGGTTTGAATCTGCATTCTGTTCTGACTTCTCTACTCAACCACTAAAACCCCCTATTTGATTCCTGCATCTCTCCTGACCCTCAATTCTGGTGACACTATTTTGTGGAACTCCTACCAAATTCTCCTGCTGACACAGACCCTCTAGATTCCCACTTTTAATTATTTCTCGGGGCAGAAATTCTCTCCTACTCCAAAAACTTCTCTGAATCTTTCCCATTTTCTAAAACACAACTAGATCCACTTTTCCAGGAGAATTCTTCCTGGACATAATTGTCCCACGCAGTCCCCTTCTGGCAACTCTGCTTCTACTACTTCCACACCACCTGCAGGGTCTTGGCAGTGATAATCCTATTATAAGCCTTCCTCTGACTCTCCCTCCCCCCCAGTATTCTTACTCCATTCAAATTTATTGACCAGCTTATACACCCACACATTGGATTATATCAGGAAATATCCCTCAATAAAAATTATATCCGCCACATCCCACACTAGTCGGTATTGAAACATACTATTATTACAAAAACTATGGACATGGCTTCTCCTGGCTCATCCAGATTACCTATCAAGTCTGCTCATGCTCAAGCCAAACACCGATCTAGATCTCCTAGACACTCCTACAGTGATCAGGACACTCCTTCCCAAATTCCCATGGACGAAACCAACTTTGTTGAACCACAGGCTCCTTCCCAAAAGAGGAAGGATTTAGCCACCAATAAGAAATCAAGCACCCAACATGCTAGAAACTCTCCTGATTCTCCTGAATCGGATAATACCCCAAATACCAGTCCCCTCAAACAGAGGCCGAGGAGGGAATCTCCCTCTTCCCAGGCATCAGACACGTTTGAAGGGATCGACTGGACAGGGCCCATCAATAAGGACTTCTTCAAGGATATCTTTTATGCCCTAGATAGAAAGAGCAACTCATTTGAACAAAGATTGGAGTCTAAATTTGATCTTCTACAAATCAAAGTAGACACGATCTCACATAAAGTGGACACAACTAAATCTGACTTATCTGCTCTAAGTGCTAAGCATGAGACTCTCACTAAAGAACACTCAATTCTTGAGGGGAAATGCAAAATCATGCAATCCAAACTTACTGAATTAGACGACAAGGAGAGGCGCCTGAATCTAAAATTGCGGGGTATTGAGGAATCAATCACACCTGACCAACTTACCCAATTTGTAAAACGTATACTGAAAAAAGCAATCCCTACTTTGACGGATATTGATCTCACAATTGACTCAATATACCGTCTTAGAAAACCCAACTCATTACCTTCAGACGTCCCCAGAGATGTTTTGATTAAACTCCATTTTCTCCATGTCAAAGACTAGGGATGGGCGAATCTACTCGCTAGGACTCGTTACTCGGCGAGTAGTAAGGGACTCGCAGGACTCGGTACTCGGCGAGTTTCCCAGTGATGACTCGCACGAGTCCAATGCAAATCAATATCAATCCTAGTTTTGTCAGAAACGCTGACAAAACTAGGATTGCCATTGTTTGCATTAGACTCGTGCGAGTCATCACTGGCTACTGTGCCAGTGATAGCAGGGAAACTCGCAAAGTAACTGCTGTTTCTTTGCGAGCCGAGTCCAGCTGTCTTCTCTGTGCAGCTCCAGGGTCCTAGAACCTGCCTGCTCACAGAGATGTAGCAGTGCTGAGATTATTCTCAGTCTGCTCATTCCCTGTGCATGTAGCAGAGAGGACATCGCGTTTTGGACTACGTCGGACGGAAGAGGATTTTTTTAATTAAAGATGGAGTCCCTAATGGCTTTTTTTTTTATTTCAAATAAAAAATTTTCTCTGTGTTTTTTTAACCCTTTATTGGAGATTCTTAGTGGCTGGGTCAAACGTGGCCTGACATTAAGAATCTCGGGCTTAATACCAGCTTGTATAACAAAGCTGGTATTAACCCCTTTATTACCCAGCGTGCTACCGCCACCAGGGCCGCTGGAAGAGCGGGGTTCAGCGCCAGAGGATGGCGCTTCAATGAACGCGCCATCTTCTGGGGCGGCTGCGGGCTGCAATTTGCAGCGGGGGGTGCCCAGAAAGCTTGGGCATCCCTGCGCTGCGGATTCCAGCCCTCAGCTGCTTAGCTGTACCTGGCTAGACATAGAAATTGCGCGGAGCCCCACGCATTTTTTAAAAATTATTTAATGAATTTCAGAGTCAGAGTCTCAGAGTCAGAGTCTCAGAGTCAGAGTCTCAGAGTCAGAATCTCAGAATTTCATGAAATAATTTAAAAAAAATGCGTGGGGCTCCGCGCAATTTCTATGTCTAGCCAGGTACAGCTAAGCAGCTGGGGGCTGGAATCCGCAGTGCAGGGATGCCCAAGCTTTCTGGGCACCCCCCGCTGCAAATTGCAGCCCGCAGCCACCCCAGAAGATGGCGCGTTCATTGAAGCGCCATCCTCTGGCGCTGAACCCCGCTCTTCCAGCGGCCCTGGTGGCGGTAGCACGCTGAGTAATAAAGGGGTTAATACCAGCTTTGTATTATCAGCTGGCCCTAAGCCCGAAATTTATGGTGGTCACGCCAATATTAGACATGACCGCCATGAATTTCTATTAAATTGTTTTAAAAAAAACACAACACAAAGAAAATTTTTTATTAGAAATAAAAAAAAAAGCCATTAGGGACTCCATCTTTAATTAAAAAAATCCTCTTCCGTCCGACGCAGTCCAAAACGCGATGTCCTCTCTGCTACATCCCCTGTGTATAGATATAGATCTCTATGCACAGGGAATGAGCAGACTGAGAACAATCTCAGCTCTGCTACATCATCTCTGTGCACAGACATTCATGTCTGTACACAGGGATTGAGCAGACTGAGAACAATCTCAGCACTGCTACATCAGGAAGATGCAGGCTCTAGGACCCTGGAGCTGGCAGCCAGCACAGAGGAGACAGGACTCTTATCTGTGCGAGTCAGCGATTACTTACAAAGTAAACGAGCAATGCAAATAAATGACAAAACTCGGATTGCTTCAGGCTGAAGCTTCCGAGACACATCTGCGAGTTGTAAATCTCACACTACTCGCTATTACTCGCTTCCCCATTCATTAACATTGGACTCGCTAGACTCGCAACGAGTAGCGAGTCCTGGGCTCGGACTCGCTAGAGTCAAGCGATTCCGAGTAATTTAGGATTCGCCCATCACTATCAAAGACCAAATAATGCACTTCATGAAGGAAAAGAAGTCATTGCCCACACCATATCATCACATTAGAGTCTTTGCTGATATATCCAAACCTACCATGTTGCAAAGAAAAGAACTATCCCCAATTACTAAAATCTTGCAGGAAAACTCAATCCCCTATAAATGGGGTTTTAACCCGACTAAAATTATGCTTCACTATAAAGGACGTTTACATGCTTTCCCAGAGGTAAAAAGAGGTCTCGACACACTCAAGGACCTAGGAATAATTATTTCTTAAATCCTAGGTACCAATATACTTTCAATAGCCAGCTCCCACTTTTTCAGGCTGAGGCGCAAGCCAAAAACACGAGCCTATATAGGAGGATATAGAACGTGATCTTTGATCCCCTCCATTGTTTTATTATTGTGTGGCGTCTTATACGCTTTACCAATTTATAGATTTTATTTATTTTCTATTTTTCTTCCTTTTGTTAAAAAGTATACACGTATACATACCACCATTTCCGAACAAGCTAGACTACTCACCACTTTAAAAAACTACAGCCGAGTCCTCTTTATACCAATCTAATCACCATGTCTCTACGATTTTTATCATTGAACGCCAACGGTTTAAATTCCCCCCAAAGAAGGTTTTTTTTGTGGAAAACTATTAAGGACTCTAAGGCTGATGTAATAGGCCTTCAAGAAACAAAATTCTCCTCACTCCAACCTCAGAGAATTAGTATTAAACAATTCCCAAATATTTTCTATGCCAGCAATCAAAAGAAAAAAGCCGGAATCGCCATCATGATTAGAGACACTGTTGTGTTTGAACACATCGACAGAATTGAGGATCCGGAGGGACGGTATATGATGCTCATATGCAAGATCAATAACCACCTGTTTACCCTCACTTGTATCTATGCCCCTAACAGGGCACAGAAGACCTTCTTGACCAAAATCATGAGGATAATCAGAGATAGACAACAAGGGGATCTTATTCTATTTGGGGACTTTAACACCGTCCCCAATAGTCTTACCGATTCTTCCAATAGGGAAAGAAACAAGAATAATGAATCCTTAGACCCCTGGTTACATGCCTGAACTCCTCCTCTATTGAATATTCTTACTACTCTAAGATACACAACTCCTACTCAAGAATAGATTTGGTATTAGCTGGAATTTTTACTCTCCCAAAAATCACCAAGGTGGAGATAGGAACAAGAACCTGGTCAGATCATGCTCCCATTGTTTTTGACTTTAAAACCGGCTCCAAACCCACATCACCTAGACAATGGAGAAACAACAGTTTTCTTTACTCCCATCCCATTTATAAAAAGGAAATTGAAGAAACGATACTTCAGTACTTTCAAGATAATGACACCCATGATATCTCTCCACAAACACTATGGTCAGCTTTTAAAGCTGTCATTCGAGGTAAAATGATCCAACTGAATGCCCAATTACTCAAATTCAATCGCCAAAAACTTAAGACCACTTTGGCAAAAATCCACGACCTGGAAACGCTCCACCAAACCTCCATGCAACCCCAAATCTTAGACGAGATTTTTAAACTCCGCCTAGAATTGAAATCTATCCTCACCTCGGAGTTTGACAATTTGAACCAAAAGTTAAAATCGCTCCATTACCACTCGGATGATAAACCCTCTAAATTACTAGCCCAAAAAATCAAGTTTCAGAAAACCAAGGCCAGAATAAAGGTGATCAAGGATCATCATAATAACTCTCACCATCATCCCGGAGACATCACGAGGGAATTTGCCTCATTTTACTCTGCCTTATATAACCTTCAATCCACCTACACCCCGAATGGGGAAGATATAAACCATTACCTAGATAAACTGGATTTACCCTCCTTAACAACAGATGAACTCTCCAATTTAAACTTACCCTATACCCTCCCTGAGGTTTTGGATGTCATCGACAAATCTAAAGTTGATAAAGCCCCTGGCCCTGATGGCTTCCAGACTGAACTTTATAAAGCATTTAAGCAAATTTTGGCCCCCTACATCACCTCCTTAGCCAACCATGTCGCTTCTCATGGATTCCTACCAGAAGACATGTTAGAAGCCACTATCACAGTGTTATACAAAGACAAAGGAGACCCATCAGATGTGAAAAACTACCGCCCTATCTCGTTGCTTAACACCGACACGAAACTCATTGCTAAACTAGCCGCTAACCGATTGAGTAAATATGTCAAAAAACTAATTCATCCGGACCAAGCCGGTTTTATCCCAACTCGTACCACCACTGATGCCACACGACGTGCCCTGAATTTAATTTCCGCCACTGAAACATCTGGACAACCAACTGCCTTCTTGGCCTTAGACGCCGAGAAGGCATTTGATAGGGTTAACTGGCAATTTCTCTTTTGCACTCTCAAAAAATTTGGCATTAAAGGCAACATCCTTAGGACCATCGGATCTATGTACAAATCTCCTACGGCTAGAGTACTTTCCAACACTGCATTGTCTTCCCCTTTCCATCTTTCCAATGGCACGAGACAGGGCTGTCCTCTTTCCCCTCTATTGTTTGCATTCTTTATTGAACCTCTGGCAGCGAACATTAGAGACAATAACAACATCAAAGGGATTTCAACTAATCAACATCAACACAAGATTTCTCTATTTGCAGATGACATCCTTTTAACAATAACCAACCCTCTGAAGTCCCTGAGACATGTGATGATTGAACTCGACGCCTATTCTCACATATCTTATTATAAAATCAACACATCCAAGTCTCAGGTCCTAGATTTCAATATTGATGATACCCTTCTGTCATACCTCAAAGACGAATTTAACTTCTCTTGGAGAGATAAGGACATCTCATACTTGGGTATACTATTAACAAAACCCCTGAAAGATACGGTCCATTCCAATTTCTCTTCTCTATACAAATCCTTCTGTGTGGAATACCAACGTTTCTCCAAGTTTGATCTCTCATGGCTAAGTAGGATCGAATCTTTCAAGATGCTCCTTTTCCCGAGATTTCTCTATGTGATCCGTTCAATCCCCCTATTTATCCCGAGATACTGGTTCTCTAAACTTCAAGCCCAACTTCGTACGTTCATCTGGCGAGGGAAGAGCTCGAGGGTAGCATCATCATCTCTGCAGCGCCACAAACTATCTGCCGGTTTGGGAATACCCAATCTCTTCAACTATTATCAGGCCTCCTTAGTCAAACTATCTCGTAACTGGCTTCTCGACTTTTCGGATGCCCCCTGGACCTTCATCGAATGTTCCTACACACATGGATCATTGAAATCCCTTCTTCTCGCCTATTTGATTAATCCACACATGAAAACTCCCTCCCACCCGATTCTTAAAGTCACCCTACAGGCCTGGAGATCACTATCTGTCAAAGCAGCTAAATACTCCACGAACATTCTGCTTAAAAATATCTCCTTGGACACGCTAGAGACTCTAATACCCAAGTTGGACCTGGCTCACTGGAAACTGAGAGACAAGGTCTATATCCAGGACCTTCTTCATAACGACCACCTAAAAACCTTCGAAGCCATGTCAACCGAGTTTCCACTCACGAGGGACGACAGGACGCAGTGGAGACTTTTGGACAACTTTTTCCACTCTTGTCATCCCGACTTTAAGTTCCCCTCCATTATCACCGAACTTATTAGATTATCTCAAAAGGATTCGCTGTGGACTACGAACAAACTCTACCGAATTTTTAATGAAGATCTTGACCTTCCTCGCTTATCCTTTCTCACAGCTTGGGAAGGTGAATTAA
>JARQOC010002680.1:0-15000 GCA_033576535.1 Allobates femoralis | reverse complement strand
ATCATTAATATATTAATGTTGGGATCCCATATTTTCGAAGACTCAGTATTGTACGCATGGCAGAAGGCCCATACATTCTAGGATCAGTAAAATAATCGTGGGTAGGAGACCTACATTCTGCTGGGTTCAGTATTAAACTCCTGGTAGGATACCCATACATTAGCGTGGGATCAATAATATATTCCCCCCTTATAGGAGCCCCATACCTTGCAGGACTCAGATTATATCCTGGTAGGTGCCCATATATTTATTGGCTCAGTATTGTACTCCTTGCTGAACAAAAAAAAAAAAAGGGGCCCCCCCCATACATTCTAGGTTCAAGTGATATTCATGGATAGGTGGACCAAATATATTTTGTTGGGTTTTGTAATACTTCCTGGTAGGAATACATACATTTTCCTGGGATTAGCAATATATTCCTGGTTATAGGTGGCCTTATATTCCTGCTGGGCTCCAGTTATATTCCCTTATGGAGCCAATACATTCTAGGATCAGTAATTTGCTCCTCAGTTGGAGCACATACAATCTGCTGGGTCACTAATATACACCTGGTAAGTGCCAATACATTGTAGGCTTAGTAATATATATCTGGTAGGAGCCCATACATTGTGGCTCAATTTACTGCTAGTAGGGTGGACCGCTTACTTCTTAGGCTCAGAACTATTTATCCTGTAAAAGCCCATGCCCTTGCAGGGCTCCGTAGTTTACTCCTGGTAGGAACCCATACATTCTGCTGGGGGCTCAATTATATATTCCTTTTGGAGGCCCATACCTTGCAGACTCAGTATTTTACTCCTGGAGGTGCCCATTTAAATTCTTGGCTCAAGTATTGTAACTCTTGCTGAAGCCCATACATTCTAGGATCAGTGATGATACTCGGATAGGAGACTATATATATTTTTAGGGTTTTGTACATACTCTGGTAGGATTACATACATTTTTGGGTTTAGCTATATATTCCTGCCCCCCTCCCCCCCCCATGGTTTAGGTGGCCATATATTCTGCTGGGCTCTGTAATATATCCCTTTTAGGTGCCATTACATTCTTGGATCTGTTATATGCTCCCCCCCTTGTTTGGAGCACATACAATCTGCTGGGCTCACTAATATACACCTGGTTTGTACCAATACTTTGTAGGCTTAGTTATTATACTCCTCGGTTAGGAGGCCCATTACATTGTGCTTCAATTTACTGCTAGTAGGGGACCTTACATTCTAGGCTCAGTACATCTCTCTCTGCGTTTATGCCCATGCCGTGAGGCTCACGTAGTTCTCTCTCCTGGTAGGAACGTCATACATGGTGCTGGGCTCCAGTTATATATTCCATTTTAGGAGCCATATACATTCTAGGGTCTCATTAATAATATTAATGGTGGGATCCATAAATTCTAAGCTCAGTATTGATACTCAGGGCAGAAGCCATACATTCTAAGATCAGTTAAAATACTCGTGGTAGGAGACCATAAATTCTGCTGGGTTCAGTATATATCCTGGTAGGAACCCATACATTCTGCTGGTCTCAATAATATATTCCTTATAGGAGCCAATACCTTGCAGGCCTCAGTTTTATACTCTGGTAGGGCCCATATATTCTTGGCTCAGTATTGTACTCCTTGCTGAAGCCCAATACATTCTAGGATCATGTGATATACTCGGATAGGAGACCATATATTTTTTGGGGTTTTGTTACATCTCCTGTAGGAATACATACATTTTCCTGGGATTAGCAAATTTTCCTGGTAGGTGGACTATTTTATGCTGGGCTCAGTCTAATTTTTCCGTATAGGAGACAAGTACTTTCTAGGATCAGTAATTGCTCCTAGTTGGAGCACATACCAATCTGCTGGGCTCAGCTAATATACACCTGGTAAGTGCCATTACATTGTAAGGTTAGTAATATACTCCTGGTAGGAGCCCTACATTGTGGCTCAATTTACTGTTGTAGGGAGCCATACATTCTAGGCTCAGTACTATATCCCCATGGTAAAAGCACATGCCTTGCAGGTCTGTGGTGTTACTCCTGGTAGGACGCATACCATTTTGTGGGCTCAGTAATATATTCTTTTGAGCCAATTCATTCTAGGCTCATTAATATATTAATGGTGGGATCCCTTAAATTTTAAGCTCAGTATTGTACTCATGGGCAGAAGCCCATACATTCTGGATCCAGTAAAAAATACTCGTGTAGGAGACCATACATTCTGCTGGGTTCAGTATAATCCTCGCGGGTAGGGGACCCATACTTCTGTGGGCTCAATAAATATATTCCTTAAAGGAGCCCATACCTTGCTGGCTCGTTCATTATTACTCTAGGTAGGTGCCCCATATATTCTTGGCTCAGTTATTGTACTCCTGATGAAGCCCATACATTATAGGATCAGTGATATACTCGGATAGGAGACCATATATTTTGTTGGTTTTGTACATATCCTGGTAGGAATACATACATTTTCCTGGGATTAGCAATATTTTCCTGGTAGGTGGCCATATTTTCTGATGGGCCAGTAATATATCACTTATAGGAGCACAATACATTGTAGGATCAGTAATATGCTCCTAGTTGGAGCACATACAAATCTGTGGGGCTCACTAATCTAACTGGTAAGTGCCCAATAAATTGTAGCTTAGTTAATTACACTTGGTTTGGAGCCCATTACATTGTGGCTCAATTTTACTGCTAGTAGGAGCCCATACATTTCTAGGCTCAGTCCTATACTCCTGGTAAATGCCATGCCTTGCAGGCTCAGTAGTTTACTCCTGGTAGGAACTCATACATTTTCTGCTGGGCTCAGTAATATATTCATTTAAGGAGCCATACATTCTTGGCTCATTAATATATTAATGGTGGGATCCCATAAATTCAAGTCAGTATTGTTGTCTTGGCAGAAGCCCATACATTCTAGGATCAGTAAAATTCTGTGGTAGGAGACCATACATTCTGCTGGGTTCAGTATATTACTCCTGGTAGGACACCCAATACATTTTGCTGGGCCTTTTGCCAATAATATATTCCTTATAGGAAGCCATACCCTTGCAGGATCAGTATTATACTCCTCATAGGTGCCCATATATTCTTGGCTCGTATTGTACTCCTTGCTGAAGCCCATAAATTTCTTGGATCAGTGATATACTCGGATAGGAGACCTTATATTTTTTTGGGTTTGTATTACTCCTGGTAGGAATACTTAGCATTTTTCCTGGGGATTAGCAATATATTCCTGGTTGGTGGCCATATATTCTGTGGGCTCAGTAATATTTCCCTTTATAGGAAGCCAATTACTTTCTAGGATCAGTATTTTGCTCTAGTTGGAGAAGATTACAATTGCTGGGTTCACAAATATTCACCTGGTAAGTGCCAATACATTGTAGGCTTAGTAATATACTCCTGGAAGGAGCCATACATTGTGGCTCATTTACTGCTAGTAGGGGCCATACTTCTAGGCTAGTACTTATCTGGTAAAAACCCCCACCCTTTGCAGGCTCAGTGTTTACTCGGGTGGGAAACTTTACTTTTTGTTGGGGCCTCAGTAATATTTTTTCCTTTTAGGAGTTTTTCATTTAGGCTCTTTAAATTATTAATGGTGGGATTTTAATTCTGCTAGTATTGTACTCTGGCAGAACCCTACATTCTGATCGTTTTTATAATACTTTTGGGGGTTAGAAACCTTTTAAACCATCTTTGTGGGCTCAAATATTTTCCCTTATAGGGGGCCCATCCCTTGAAAGGTCAGTTTTACTTGGTAGGTCCCCATATTTCTTGGTCAGTTTTTGACCCCTTGTGAACCCCAACTTTTGGGTGGATAGTGATAATGGTGGGACCATATTTTTTGGGGTTTTGTAATATCCTGGTAGGAATACAAAATTTTTTCTGGGATTAGAAATATATTCCTGGTAGGGGGGCCATTATATTCGGCTGGGTATAAAATTCCCTTTAAATTGGACCCAAAAATCATTGGCAGTATTATGCCCCTTTTGAGAAACTAAATTGCTGGGCCCCTAAATACCCTGGAAAGTCCCAATAATTGTAGGCTTAGTAATATACTTGGTAGGCCCCATACTTGGGGCTCATTTATGTAGGGGGGCCCCATACATTTAGGTCGTATTACTCCTGGTAAAAGCCCATCCCTTGTGGTCAGTGTTTATCGGGTGGAATCATACATTTTGCTTGGGCTCATTAAAAATTATTCCTTTTAGATCCTACCATTTAGGTCATAAAATATTAATGTTGGGATCCTTAAATTTTAAGCCCCAGTTTGTCCCTCATGGAGAAGCCCATACATTCTAGGTCGTAAAATATGGGGTGGGTAGGGGGAAAAACCACCCATAATTTGTGGGGTCAAATTTATTCCTTATAGGAGCCATACCTTGCAGGTCAGTATTATACTCCGGTAGGTGCCCCTAAGGCTCAGTATTGACTCTTGCGAACCCAAATAATTCAGTCGGTGATTTACTCGTTTAGGAGCCAAATTTTTTTGGTTTTTTTGAATATTTAAAGGTAAAAAATTTTTCCTGGGATGGGCAATATATTCCGGGTAGGGGGCCCATTTTTGTGGTAGAAAATATACCCCTTATAGGAGAAATTTTTACATTTAGGATCAGTAATTGCCAGTTGGAGCACATACAATCTGCTGGGCTCACTAATATACACCTGGTAAGTGCAATACATTTGTTATAGGCTTAGGTAATTACTCCTGGGAGGAGCCATACATTGTGGCTCAATTTATGCTTGTAGGGGCACCATATTTCTAAGGTCAGTACTATACTCTGTAAAAGCCATGCCTTGCAGGCTCAGTAGTTTATCCTGGTAGGAAATCATACCTTTTTGTGGGCTCAGTAATATATTCTTTTAGGAGCCAATTCATTCTAGGCTAATTAATATATTAATGGTGGGATCCCTTAAATTTTAAGCTCCAGTTTTGTACTCTGGCAGAAGGCCATACATTCTTAGGATCAGTAAAATACTCGTGGTAGGTAGCCATACATTCTGCTGGGTTCTGTATAATTACTCCTGGTACGGGACCCATACATTCTGCTGGGCAGCTCATTAATATCTTCCTTATAGGAGCCACTACCTTGCAGGCTCAGTATTATCACTCTGGGAGGTGCCCATATTTTCTTGGCTCGTATTGTACTCCTTGCTGAAGCCCATACATTCTGGATCAGTGATATACGTCCGGTAGGGAGACCATATATTTTGTTGGGTTTTGTACATACTCCTGTAGGAATACATACAATTTTCCTGGGATTAGCAATATATTCTGGTGGTGGCAATATATTCTGCTGGGGCTCGTAATATATCCTTATAGGAGCTATACATTCTAGGATCAGTAATTTGCTCCTTGTTGGTGCACACTCCAATTGCTGGGCCACTTATTTACACGCTGGGTAAGTTCCAATTCATTGTTGGCTTAGTAATATACTACTGTAGGAGACATACCTATGTGGCTAATTTACTGCTGAGTAGTGAGCCATACATTTAGGTCAGTATATACTCCTGGTAAAAGAAGCCATGACTTGCAGGACTCAGTAGTTTACTCTGTAGGGAAATCTAACATTTTGCTGGGTCAGTAATATATTCCTTTTAGGAGCCTATACTTTCTAGGCTTCATTAATAAATTTATGGGGGGGATACCATAATTCTAAAGCTCAGTATTTGTACTCATGACAGAAGCCCCATACATTCTAGGATCCAGTTAAATAATCGTGGTAGGAGGACCATACATTCTCTGGTTCGTATAATACACTGGTAGGAAACCCATTAATTTAATGGGCTCAATAATATTTTCCTTATTGAAGCCAATACCTTGCAGGCGCAGTATTATAGATCCTGGTAGGTGCCCATTATATTCTTGGCTCAGTATTGTACTCCTGTGAAGCCCATACTTCTTGGGTTTTGGATCAGTGATCTACTCGGATATGGAGACCATATATTTTGTTGGGTTTATTTTGTACATACTCCTTGTAGGAATACATCATGTTCCTGGGATTAGCAAATATTCCTGGTAGGTGGCCATTAGATTCTGCTGGGCTCAGTTAATATATCCCTTATAGGAGGCCAATACATTCTTAGGATCAGTAAATATGCTCCTAGTTGGAGCACATTACAATCTGCTGGGTTCACTAATATACACCTGGTAAGTGCCAATACATTGTAGGCTTAGTAATATACTCCTGGTAGGAGCCCATACATTGGGGCTCAATTTACTGCTAGTTAGGGAGCCCATAATTCTAGCGACTCAGTTACTATACTCCTGGTAAAAAGCCCCATGACTTGCCAGGTCAGTAGTTTTACTCTGGTAGGTAACACATACATTCTGATGGGACTCTACAAAAGATATTCCTTATAGGGAGCCCATACCTTGCAGGCTCAGTAATTATACTCCTGGTAGGTGCCATATATTCTTGGCTCGTTATTGTACTCTTGCTGAAGCCCATACATTCTAGGTAGTGATAATACAAGGAGTTGGGAGACCATATAATTTTGTTGGGTTGTGTACTATTCCTGGTAGGAATAATATATTTTCCTGGGATTCAGCAATATATTCCTGGTAGGTGGCATTCATATATTCTGTGGGCTCAGTAATTATCCTTAATATTAGCCTATACATTCTAGGATCGTAATATTACTACTGGTAGGAGCAATAATTGTGGCTCAATTTAATGCTATGTAGGAATCCATTACATTTTGGCTCAGTACTATAGTCCTGGTAAATAGCCCTATGCATGCAGGCTCAGTAGTTTAATCCCTGGTAGGATACTCTTTTATTTTGCTGGCTCTCTGTAATTATTTTCCTTTTAGGAGCCAATACATTCTAGGCTCATTAATATATTAATGGTGGGATCCTTAATATTCTAAGCTCAGTATTGTACTCATGGCAGAAGACCCATACATTCATAGGCATCAGTAATTCACTAGTGGTTGGTGTCCATAACATTCTGCTGGGTTCAGTTAATACTCATGGTAGGAACCCATACCATACATTCTGCTGGGCTCAATAATTATATTCCTTTAGGGCCTCATTACCTTGCAAGGCCAGTATTATACTCCTGGTAGGTTGCCCATTTATTCTTGGCTCAGTATTGTACTCCTTGCTGAAAGCCATTATTCTAGGACGCAGTGATATACTCGGATAGGAGACCATAATTTTTTTGTTGGGTTTTGTAACCATACTCTTTGGTAGGAAATACATACTTTTTCCTGGGATATTTAGCATTTTATTCCTGGTAGGTGCAATATATTCTGCTGGGGCTCAGTATATATCCCTTTATAGGAGCCAAACTTTCTAGGATCAGTAATATGCTCCTAGTTGGAGCACATACATCTGCTGGTTCACTAATATACACCTGGTAAGTTGCCAATACATAGTAGGATTAGTAATATACCTCCTGGTAGGAGCCCTTAAATTGTGGCTCAATTTCTGCTAGTAGGAGCCCATACATTCTAGGCTCAGTTCTATACTCCTGGTATAATTCCCATGTCTTGCAGGCTCGTAGTTTACTCCTGGTAGGAAATCATCATTTTGCTGGGGCTCAGTAATATATTCCTTTTTGGAGCAATACATTCTAGGCTCATTAATATATTAATGGTGGGATCCCATAAATTCTAAGCTCAGTATTGTATCATGGCAGAAGCCCCATACATTCTTGGGATCAGTTAAAATACTCGTAGGTAGGAGAACACTACATTTGCTGGGTTCAGTATAATATCCTGGTAGGAACCCATTCATTCTGCTGGGCTCAATATATATATTCCTTATAGAACCCATACCTTGTCAGGCTCAGTATTATACTCCTGGTAGGTGTGCCCAGATATCTTGGCTCAGTAATGTACTCCTGCTGAAGCATACATTCTTAGGTCCAGTGATTATTACTCGGATAGGAGACCATATATTTTGTTGGGTTGGTTTGTGTACATTCTTCCTGGTAGGAATAATATAATTTTCCTGGGTTTAGCAATATATTCCAGGTAGGTTGCATATATTCTAGATGGGACTCGTAATATATCCCTCTTTTAGGAGCCAATACATTCTAGTTCAGTAATATGCTCATAGTTTGAGCACATTACAATCTGCTGGGTTCACTAATATACACCTGGTAAGTGCCAATATTTTGGAGCTTTGGAATATACTCCTGGTAGGCTGCCCATACATTGTGGTCAATTTACTGTAGGTAGGAGCCCAATACATTCTAGGCTCTGTATTATACTCCTTGTAAAAGCCCATGCCTTGCAGGCTCAGTAGTTTACTCATGGTAGGGAACTCTTAAATTTTGCTGGGTTCCAGTAATATATTCTTTTTTAGGAGCCAATACATTCTAGGCTCATTAATATATTAATGTGGGATCCCATAAATTCTAAGCTCAGTATTGTACTCATGGCAGATGCCCTTACAATTCTAGGTTCCAGTAAATACTCGTGGTAGGAGAACATACATTTGCTGGGTTCAGTATAATAATCCTGGTAGGAAACCCTTAATTCTGCTGGGTCTCAATAATATATTCCTTATAGTAGCCCATACCTTGTCAGGGCTCCGTATTTTATACTCCTGGTAGTTTGTGCCCATATATTCTTGGACTCAGTATTGTACCTCCTTGCTGAAGCCCATTACATTCTAGGATCCAGGTGATATACTGGATAGGAGCCCATATATTTTGTTGGGTTTTTGTACATAATCCTGGTAGGAATACATACATTTTCCTGGAATTAGCTATATATTTCCTGGTAGGGTGGCCATCCATTTTTTCTGCTGGGCTCAGTAATATATCCTTATAGGAGCCAATACATTCTGGATCAGTAAATATGCTCCTAGTTGGAGAACATTTACAATTACTGGGTTTCACTAATATACACCTAGTATGTGCCAAGAATTGTAGGACTTAGTAATATTCTCCTGGTAGGGAGCCATACATTGTGGCTAAATTTTTCTGCTAGTAGGAGCCCATACATTCTGGGCTCACCCCCTATACCCCGGGTTTAAAAGCCCATGCCTTGCAGGTCAGTTTTTAAAACTCCTGGTGGGAACCAAAAAATTTTGCGGGGCTCAGTAATTTTTCCCTTTTAGGACCCAAAATACATTCTAGGTTTAAATTAAAAAATTAATGGGGGATCCCTTTAAATTCTAAGCTCAGTTTTGTACCATGGCAGAAGGCCCATCTTTTTGGATCAGAAAAATTACTCGTGGAGGGGGACCATACATTCTGCGGTTTTTCCCCAGTTTTAAAAATCCTGGTGGGAAAAACCCCTTTACATTTGCTGGGTCAATAATATTTTCCCTTTTATAGGAGCCCATACCTTGCAGGCTCAGTATTATACCCCTGGTAGGTCCCCTTTTTTTTTTGGGTCAGTTTTTGTACTCCTTGCTAAAACCCCCTTTCTTTCTGGGAAATCAGTGATATACTGGTTAGGAGCCCATATTTTTTTTTGTTGGGTTTTGTTTTTTATCCTGGTAGGAATACATACATTTTCGGGGGTTTAGCAAAATATTCCGGGTTTGGGGGCCTTATATTCTGCTGGGTCAGTTTTAAAACCCTTTGGGAAAAGGCCAATACATTCTGGGATCAGAAAATTATGCCCCTAGTTGGAGCATTAAACAATCTGTTTGGGTTCCCAAATTTACCCCTGGTAAGTGCCAATCCCTTTGTAGGTTAGTTTTATACTTTTGGTAGGAGAATAAAATTGGGGCTCAATTTACTGCAGTAGGACCCCCATACATTTTTGGCTAAAGTATATACTCCTGGAAAAAGGGCCCATGTTTCTTGAGGGGCCTCCGTTAGTTTACCCCTTTTGGGGTTAAGGAAAAAAACCCTTTTACCATTTTTTTGGGGCCCCCAAATTTAAAAAATATTTTCCTTTTTTAAAAAGGTGTCCCAAAATTTTTGGGGAAAAAAAGGGCCCCCCAGGTATTATTATCCCTGGTAGGTGCCCATATATTTTGGGTCAGTATTGTACTCCTTGCTGAAGCCAAAAAAATTCTAGGATCAGTAATATACTCGGATAGGGCCCTTATATTTTGTTGGGTTTTGTACAAAATTGGGGGGGAAAATTCCCCTTATTTTTTCCTGGGAATTTGCAAATTTCTGGTAGGTGGCCATTTATTCGGGGGGGGGCTCAGTAATATACCCCTTATAGGAGGCCAAAAAAACTTTTCTGGGATCAGTAATTGCCCCCAGTTGGGCACTTACAATCTGCTGGGTTCACAAATTTAACCGGGTAAGTGCCAAAAACCATTGTAGGCTTAGTTTTATACTCCGGGGTAGGACCCCCATACATTGGGGAACAATTTACTGTAGTAGGAGCCCATACTTTCTAGGCTCAGTACTTTATCCGGGAAAAAAGCCATGCCTTGCGGGAAAACTCAGTAGTTTCTCCGGAAGGAACTCATACATTTTGCTGGGTCGTAATATTTTCCCTTTTTAGGACCCAAATTACATTCTAGGTTTATTTTTATTTAAATTGGTGGGTTTCCCCAAAATTCTAAGTCCAGTTTGTACTCAGGGGCCAAAAACCCCCTACATTCTAGGATCAGTAAAAAAACTCGTGGTGGGGGGCCCATACTTTTGCTGGGTTCAGTATAATACTCCTGGTGGGGAAACCCTTTCTTTTTTGCTGGGTAAATTTTAATATATTCCTTATAGGACCCCATACCTTGAAGGCTCGTTTTTTTTAACTCCTGGTGGGTTTGCCCTTTTTATTCTTGGCTCAGTTTTGGGTTACTCCTTGCTGAACCCCTTAAAATTCTGGGGTTCATTGTTTATACTGGGGATAGGAGCCCTTTTAATTTTTTTGGGGTTTTTGTACTACTCCGGGGTTAGGAACATTAAAATTTTTCCTGGGATTAGAAATATATTTCCTGGTAGGTGGCCTTATTCGGCGGGGCTCAGAAAATATATCCCTTATAGGAGCCAATACATTCTAGGATCAGAAATTGCCCCTAGTTGGAGAAACAACAATCTGCTGGGTTCAATTTAATATACACCGGGTAAGTGCCAATCCTTTGGTGGGCCCTTATTTAATATACTCCTGGTAGGAGCCCTTTACATTGGGGGCCAATTTATTTTGGGGCCCCATACATTTTTAGGCCAGTACTATACTCCTGGTAATAAGCCCATCCCTTTGCGGGGCTCAGTAGTTTACTCCTGGTAGGAAACTCATACATTTTGCTGGCTCAGTAAAATTTTCCCTTTTAGGACCCAAAATTAATTCTAGGCTCTTTAAATATATTAAGGGTTTTGGGGACCCCAAAAAAATTCTAAGCTCAGTATTTTACTTTGGCAAAAAAAAGGCCATACTTTTTTGGATCAGTAAAAAAATCGTGGTAGGAGACCAAAACATTTCCCTGGGTTCAGTATAATACTCCGGGTGGGAAAACCCAAATTCTGCTGGGCTCAATAATAAATTCCTTATAGGGGGCCCCTCCCTTTGAAGGCTCAGTTTTTTCTCTGGTAGGTCCCCATATATTCTTGGTTTCAGTTTTGGGACTCCTTGCTGAAGCCCTTTACATTCTAGGATCAGTGATATACTCTGGAGCCATATTTTTTGTTGGGTTTTGAAACATACTCCTGGTAGGAATACATACATTTTCCGGGGTTTAGCAATATATTCCGGGTTAGGTGGCCATTTATTTGCTGGGTCATTTTAATTTTACCCCTTTTTTGGGACCCCAATTTAACTTTTTTTTAGGATAAAGTAATTTGCCCCCTGGGTTGGGGAAGCACATAAAAATCTGTTTGGGTTCAAAAATATCCCCTTTGGTAAGTGCCAAAAAATTTGGGAGGTTTTTAAAGTAATATACTCCTGGTTAGGACCCTTTTTAAAAAAAAATTGGGGGCTCAATTTATGCTAGTAGGGGGCCCATACATTCTGGGGCCAGTACTATATCCGGGGAAAAAGTTTTTTCCCTTTTGCAGGCCCAAGTATTTTAAATCCTGGTAGGAATATACTTTTTTGCTGGGCTCAGAAAATATATTTTTTGGGGACCCAAATACTTTTCTAGGCTCATTAATATTTTAATTGGGGGGGTGGGATCCCATAAATTCAAAGCTCATTTATTGTATAATGGCAGAACCAAAACCCAATTTTTCCAATCAGTAAAATACTGTGGTAGGAGACCTTTACATTCTGCTGGGTTCGGGGTTTTAATACTCCTGGTGGGAAAACCCATACATTTGTGGGTTTAAATAAAATTTTTCCTTTTTTTGGGGCCCCCCTACCTTGCAGGTCGTTTTATACTCTGGTGGTCCCCCATTTATTTTTGGGCTCGTTTTTTTCCCCCTTTGTGAACCCCAAACATTCTAGGTTCGTGTTTTTCCCCGGATAGGAGCCATATATTTTGTTGGGGTTTTGTACATATCCGGGTTTAGGAATACATACATTTTCTGGGTTTAAAGGCAATTTTTTCCCTGGTAGGTGGCCTTTTAAAATTCTGGGGGGGGGCTCTTTAATTTTTTTTTTATTTTTTTAAATGGGAAAAAGCCCAAAATACATTCTGGTTTCGTAAAAGGCTCCTAGTTGGGCACATACAATCTGCTGGGTTATTTAATATACCCCTGGAAAGTGCCTTTAATTTGTAAGGCTTAGTAATTTACCCCGGGTAGGGCCCATCCCTTGGGGTCAATTTATTGTTTTAGTAGGAGCCCATACATTCTAGGTTCAGTACTAACCCCGGGTTTAAAAGCCCATGCCTTGCAGGCTAAAGTATTTTTAACCCCTGGTAGGAACTCATACATTTTGCTGGGCTCAGTAATATTTTCCTTTTGGGAAAAAATTACATTTGGGCCATTAATATATTAATGGTTGGGATCCCAAAAAATTCAAAGGGCTCAGTTTTTTTTACCATGGCAAAACCCCATAAAATTCTAGGATCAGTAAAATACTCGGGAGGGGGCCCAACTTTTCTGCGGGGTTCAGTATAATATTTCCTGGTAGGAACCCTTTACATTTTGCGGGGGTTTAAATTAATATATTCCTTTTGGGAGCCCCATCCCTTTGGCGGGCTCAGTATTTTTACCCCGGGTAGGTCCCCCCCTTATATTTTTGGGTTTAAAGTATTGTACCCCTTTTGCTAAAGGGCCCATACATTTTTGGATAAAGTGATATATGGATAGGAGACCATATTTTTTTGTTGGGTTTTGTACATTTTTAGGTAGGAATAAAAATTTTTTCCTTGGGATTAGAAATATTCCAAGGGGTTAGGTTTGGGGGGGCCATATATTCTGGGGGCTCAGAAATTATACCCCTTTTAGGACCCCAATAATTCTAGGATCAGAAAATTTTGCCCCTAGTTGGAGCACATAAAAATCTGCTGGGTTCATTTAATTTATACACCTGGTAAAGGTGCCAAATACATTGTGGGCTTAGTAAAAATATCCTGGTGGGGGCCCTTTACATTGTGGTCAATTTACTTTTTGGGTAGGACCCCTTTAATTCTAGGCTCAGAAACTTACTCCGGGTTTTAAAACCCCATGCCTGAACCCAAAAATTACTCGGAAAATCGCTTTACTCTGGGGGGTTCCGAGCCCGGACTCCCCTACTTTTTGCGAGTCTACCCGGAGCCCATTGTTAATGAATGGGGAAAGGGCGAGTAAAAAGCGATTTGGGTTGTGAAAATTTTAAAAATCGCGATTGGTCCCCGGAAGCTTAACCCGGGAAGCAACCCTTTAGTTTTGTCATTTATTTGCTTTGGGACCCTTTTTTACTTTGTAAGTAATCGCTAAAAACTCCCCACAGTAAGAGTCCTTTTCTCCTCGGGGCTGGGTGCCAGCTCCGGGTCCTAGGGCCCCCTCCCTAAACTGATGTAGCATTTGCTGAGATTGTTCTCTGTCTGCTAAACCCCGGGGTACAAAACATGAATGTCTGTCCCCACAGGTGTTGTACCAGAGCTGGATTTTTCCCAGTTGCTCATTCCCTGTGCATAGATTCCTATATTTTCAAAGGGGATGTAGCAGGGGAGGACATCGAGTTTTGGATGCGTCGGACGGAAGAGGTTTTTTTTTAATTTAAAAAGGGGGGGAGTCCCTAAGGGGTTTTTTTTTTTTATTTCAAAAATAAAAAATTTTCTTTGTGTTTGTTTTTTTTTAAAAAAATTTTAAATTTTAAAAATTTTATGGCGGTATGTCAAAATATTGGCGTGACCCCCAAATAAAATTTGGGGCTTGGGGCCCAAAGTGATAATACAAACGGGTTTAACCCCTTTTTTCCCCCAGCGGGGCCTACCCCCACCAGGGCCCGGGAAGGCGGGGTTAGCGCCAGAGGATGGCCCCTTCAAGGGAACGCGCCATCTTCTGGGGCGGCTGGGGCGCAATTTGAAAGCGGGGGGTCCCCAGAAAGTTTGGGGCATCCCTGCGCTGCGGATTCCACCCCCCAAAGCGTTTGCGGGACCGGGCTAGACATAGAAATTGCGGGGAGCCCCCACGCATTTTTTTTTTTATTTCATGAAATTTCCCGGGAGATTCGGGGAAAATTGACTCTGAGACGGGGGAACCTGAAATTAAATTAAAAAATTTTAAAAAAAAAATGCTTTGGGGCTCCCCCGCGCTTTTTCTAGGGCCCTACCCATTTTAACGGGTAAGAAGCTTTGGGGGGGCGGGAAATTCCGAAAAGCGAAAGGGATCCCCCAAGCTTTCTGGGCCCCCCCGCTGCAAAATTGCAGCCCGCACCCGAAAGATGGGGGCTTTTCATTGAAGCGCCCTCCTCTGGCGAAAAAACCCCCGTTTCTTCCGGGGGCCCTTTGGTGGGGCGGGTTGCCCGTTGGGTAAAAAAAGGGGGTTTTAATACCAGCTTTGTTTACAAGCGGGAAATTAAAAGCCCGAAGGATTTTTAATGAAAGGCCCCCTTTTCCCCAAAAGCCCCCAAAAACCCTCCAAAAAAAAGGGTTTAAAAAAACCCAAAAAGAGAAAATTTTTTTTTTTGAAAAAAAAAAAAAACCCCATTAGGGACTCCATTTTTAAATTTAAAAAAAATCCTCTTCCGCCCGACGGCCCAAAAAACGGATGTCCTCTCTGCTAC
>JARQOC010002679.1:0-22750 GCA_033576535.1 Allobates femoralis | reverse complement strand
TAGACATCACGCGCTGCCTGGATACTCCGTGTTTACCAAGTAACCACCCTGTATGTCACAGATCGCTGGTTTCTTGCATCACACGCAGCGATGCGTGCTAAGCAGGGAGAACGCTGGTAACTATGATAAACAGCGGGGTATCCAGGCAGCGCGCGCTGCCTAGATACCCGCTGTTTATCATAGTTACCAGCGTTCTCCCTGCTTAGAGCTGCCTGTAAGCAGGGAGAACGCTGGTAACTATCATAAACACCGGGTATCCAAGCAACGCGCGCTGCCTAGATACCCGCTGTTTATCATAGTTACCAGCGTTCTCCCTGCTTACAGGCAGTGCTAAGCAGGGAGGACGCTGGTAACCATGGTAAACGCCGGATATCTAGACAGCACGCGCTGCCTGGATACCCCGTGTTTACCATAGTAACCAGCCCTGTGAGGTCACAGATCGCTGGTTTCTTGCAGTCACACGCAGCGATGCGTGCTGACCAGCGGGAAACCAACGATCTAAAAATGACCCACAGCACTTTGCAGCGATCAGCGACCTCACAGCAGGGGCCTGATCGCTGCAAAGTGTCACACAGAACGATATCGCTGGAGAGATCGTTGTAACGTCACAGTTACAACGATCTCTCTAACGATATCGTTATGTGTGACTGGGGCTTAAGAAACCCACAAAAGTCACAGAACTGGGGAAGAAACTGGAAGAAGAGTGGACCAAAATCCCCCCAGAGCAGTGTGAGAGACTAGTGATGTCCTGTGGCCACAGATGTGCTGGTCATTCACAGCAAAGGCCTGTACAAAACAATATCTGTACATTTCCTACTGATTGGTGACTGTAACCTTCACAACATTTAGTTTTAATATTTTTCTGTACAGTCATTGCTGTTGAACTTATAATCATCACGTTTTATGTAAAACTAGCTGTAGTACCCGGCTACGCCCGGGTTAATAAATAACTGATGTTAGCTATAACAACATTGAATTTGAATATGTCATATTAATGACCTGTATGAAAATAGAAGCTGAGCTGTGATTGGTTGCTATAGGCAGCCTAATAAATCTCCAGCCAACAGTAAACCCTCCCCCTGGCCGGGCAGTATATGTTACCTCACACATACACATAATAGACGGCTCATGTGACTGACATCTGCCTTAATTCCCTATATGACACATGTGTTGCACATTGGCTGTTTTTAATTAGATGTTTATGTTCGGAAAATAAAGATAGCACACGTATGAGGCGAGTTGTGTGAGGTGATTTGTGCACATCTGTGTCTGTCTGTGTGGTGTGTGTGTCCCTGGGGTGTGTATGTGTGTGTCCCTGTGGGATGGGGTCTGTGTGGTGTGTGTCTCTGTTGTGTGTGTCTCTTTGTGGTGTGTGTGTGTGTCCCTGTGGGGTAAGTGCATGTGCCTCTATAGGGTGTGTATGTGTGTGTGCCCCTGTGTGGGGGTCTGTGGTGTGTGTGTGTATCTGTGTTGTGTGTGTCTCTTTGTGGTGTGTGTGTGTCCCTGTGGGGTGAGTGCATGTGTCCCTATAGGGTGTGTATGTGTGTGTGTGTCCCTGTGGGGGGGTCTGTGTGGTGTGTGTGTGTCTTTGTGGTGTGTGTGTCCCTGTGGAGCAAGTGCATGTGCCCCTATAGGGTGTGTATGTGTGTGTGCCCCTGTGTGGGGGTCTGTGGTGTGTGTGTATCTGTGTTGGGTTGTGTGTCTCTTTGTGGTGTGTGTGTGTGTGTCCCTGTGGGGTGAGTGCATGTGTCCCTATAGGGTGTGTATGTATGTGTGTGTCCCTGTGGGGGGGGTGTCTGTGTGGGGTGTGTGGGGTCTCTGCGTTGTGTGTGTCCCTTTGTTGTGTGTGTGTGTCCCTGAGGGGTGAGTGCATGTGTCCCTATAGGGTGTGTATGCGTGTGTGTCCCTGTGGGGGGGGGGTCTGTGTGGTGTGTGCGTGTCTCTTTGTGGTGTGTGTGTGTCCCTGTGTGGTGAGTGGATGTGTCGCTATAGAGTGCGTGTGTGTGTCCCCTTGGGGGTGTGTGTCTTTGTGGTGTGTCTTTGTTCGGGTGCGTGGTGAGTATCCAATGTTGGGGCTGCACCTTAGCGACTATATACTCGCTGTTACTCTTTGTGTGTGTGGTGTGTATACATGTCCCTGTGTGTGGTGAATATCTCATGTTGGGGCCCCACCTTAATGACTATATGCTGGTATGTGCTGTTAGTCTTTGGCGCTATCATTAAGTCCCTCTCATTCACAACTGTCAACTGGTAACTGTCACTTTTTCCCCATTATGTAGATAGGGGCAAAATTGTTTGGTGAATTGGAATGCGCGGGGTTAAAATTTCGCCTCACAACATAGCCTATGACGCTCCCGGGGTCCAGACGTGTGACTCTGCAAAATTTTGTCTCTATAGCTGACAGCTGTCGATTTTCCTCCCACACGTTTCCTTTCCCTTTTTTCCCATTATGTAGATAGGGGCAAAATTGTTTGGTGAACTGGAACGCGCAGGGTTAAAATTTCGCCTCACAACATAGCCTATGACGCTCCCGGGGTCGAGACGTGTGACTGTGCAAACTTTTGCGGCTGTAGCTGCGACGGTGTAGATGCCAATCCCGGATATACACACATTCAGCTTTATATATTAGATAAAGGTTTTAGGTTGATAAACTTTGGTTATTTTGAAAAACCCTGTTCTAGTGGCATGGTTCACCCCTTACCCAAAAAAATGTACATGTTGATCAATGTAAATTATATTCTGTCTGAAAAAATCAAGTGATCAGACATTGTTCTTTAAATCTGAGCAACAGTGTTTATCATGTATTGAACTTCATTTTTGCTTATACAGGCAAATCTCATTGACATGGTCTCTATCAGGTCACATGATTACCATTACATTACTTGCATTTTTTCAAACATTAATTCCATATATACCTAATTTATCTTCATTAAGGTTTTGGTTAACTCTGGAATGTTGAGTAATCACAAGGAAAAAAGAAAAGCACAGATTACTACCTAGAGAAACAAAAATACAGTTGAAACCAGTAGTTTACATCCACTTACATAATCATGCTGTCCCGTCCACAATCGATTTCCAATTTTCTCCTATCACATGCAATCCACTTCCACCGCGACAGCCATATTTGCACACCGAAGTGATGGGTGTGCAAATATGGTGCCCACTCACGGCGATGCACATGCCACCTGCATCTCCCTGCCCACCTCCTGCCTCCCGCAGCCCTATGCCCTCCAAAAGAACACTACTCGCAACCCCCCACACTCCTTTCGCGGGCCCCCACTCTCCGCCAGCTGCCCAACGCACCTTGGCGTCACACACTGCTGGTAGGAAAGTCCAAGGCTCTGCAGCTGATGCAGTGTTAATGCCAGCTTTGTATTGGCAGCTGGCACTAAGCCCGAGATTCATAATGTCAGGCCAATATTATACCCGGCCATTAGGAATATAGAAGATAATAATACACAACACACAGAGAAAAATAATTTTATTAGAACAAAAAACACAAATATATATCCCAACTCCATCTCTTTTACTTTCACATATCTCTCGACAATTCTTCATCCTGAATCTGCAGGGAGAAAACATGAGTTTTCTCCCTGTAGAGTCTGCAGGACCTCAGTCACTCAGTGAGGGAGTCAGTGAGTAACGTCACTTGTGGCAGTAAACTCAGATGACCCACAAGGAGCGAGGTCATGTGAGTTTACTACCGTGGGAAGCCCTGGTGAATCAGTGAGTGATGTCATCACTATCCCGCTTCTAATGAATGCACCATTATCTGAGACAGCTGCGGGCTGCATTTTGCAGTGTGGAAAGCACAGAACATTCTGGCTTCCCCATGCTGAGGAATCCAACCCTCAACTGCCTAGTTGTAGTGGCTTGCAGCCAAAAATATGTCAAAGTCACACGCCGTATTTTTGGTTGCCAGCCAGATAAACCTACCGTAGGTGATGGGGTTGGCAGCCCATACTTGTGCTGGTGACCAAAAGTACAACGGAGGCTTACATCATCAGCACAAAATTTTCACTAAAGCTAGTTTCACACAGCTGGTATTTTCAATCTGTAAGAATTCAGGCAAAACCGGCATTCCCTTGGATTCTCCCGCAATAGTTTACCATGATGCAACTGTATGCACCTGTGTAGCGACCGGTGGTAAGGCCGCGGGTGTGTGTGTATGATCTTTCTCAACAGAATCCCCATACTCAGATTTAACCGGTAATAATGTTTCTTTACTGTAAAACATGTTTATATCACAGTCAACCGAACTATATGCGCACTTGTATATATTAGAGTCTCTGAATCTTCACTTCTGCCGGGTACGCAGCAAGAAAAAAAACACAACAATGAAGATATCTTTACCTAACTTTCCCTAAAATCACGTACCAGTCTATCACAGAAGAAGATGCCGCTCCCACGTAGCAGGCCTGGGATCTCCTCAGTCTTCTTCTTTGGCCCCCTTCCGCAGGTAACAGAATTTTTCTTTTAATGTCTCTCCCAGTCTCAGGGCACACCGAGCAGCAGCAGGAGGGAGATCACGGCAGTACAACTGGCTCCCTTATGTCGGTCACGGCCCCTGCACATGCACCCTGGGTGCTCGGCGGGCAAGGTTTTGCAGAGCGGCCAGATACACAGCACCAAAGTCCAGTGGCCCAGGATCAGTCACAGGGGCTTCTGCAGGGTGATTTTTCCGGCAAGGTGTCGCAAAATAGTCCACTTTCAACAGACATCCACAGGCAGATCTTCCCTTGCTCAACTCTGTGTCTGGAATAATCTCCCGCCCTCTCACTTCCTGGGTAAACAAAAGAGATGGTGGGGGATTTCCACCCTCTATGAGTGCTTCAGCACTTGTCCACAAGGGGGCAGTGGCAGACTGTGCACAGTTCATTTCCATATCCATTTCTATGATACAGTCTGAATTGCACACCTCATTACATACCCCCCCACTTAAAGGTTGACAGTCCCTGTCAACAACCATCGGCTCCAAGGCAGTGATGGCCGTTGATATCACAGGGATTGATCTCCGGCGGAGTAGGGACCTCTGTTGGGGGAAACCATCATCCCCCCGTTCACCTTCGCTCCCTTGTTCAGGGCTCACAATATCTCCAATAAACTCAGTCACATTTTCTACCCGGGGAGAGTAGGATCGCCGGCGGTAGCGGCGCCGGTTGGGGGCAAATCTGCTTCCTTGAACGGGAACACCCCAGGACCAGTGACGTCGGCGGCCTCTGTACCCCTCTCTCCCTTCACAACATCAAACTGTACCACCTCCCCATCACCAACGCTGCGGAGGCACTTACGAGGATTGTTACGCTTTATGGCAGTCTGATGTACAAACACGTCATCCTTTGTGTCATTCCTGTTGATGAAGCCATACCCATCGCGGACATTAAACCACTTCACCGTCCCCTGGACCCGAGTGGCCAGTACTTGCTTATCGGTCTGGCTCTGTCTCTTCACACCCTTTTCCCTGATCTCCCCTGCCGAGCGAGCCGCTTTGGCGGGGGCGTCTAGTTTAAAGGTGGCTGCTGTTGTGGGGCATGGCTTGCTGGTTCTGGTATATCGGACCACGGGTGGAGGATGCGGACAACGGTTTGCCCTATGGCGGGGGTCGCCGCATGTCCAGCACCTTCCCATAGGCCTGCTGGGTTGCTGTCTCGCTTGCCTGTCCGCCTGTTGGTCTAGCATGAGCTGTAGCTGTAGTATCTGTCTCTGCAACTCTGCTACTATCTGCTTCAATTCTTCCGTGTCACTGCTCGGACTGCTGGCACTGGATATGGACCTGCATGCCGTAGTATAAGTCTGATTATAAGTTACTACCGGGAGGAGATTCTGTTGATCACACATCCTGCCGACTACGCCAGATGTAGCGACCGGTGGTAAGGCCGCGGGTGTGTGTGTATGATCTTTCTCAACAGAATCCCCATACTCAGATTTAACCGGTAATAATGTTTCTTTACTGTAAAACATGTTTATATCACAGTCAACCGAACTATATGCGCACTTGTATATATTAGAGTCTCTGAATCTTCACTTCTGCCGGGTACGCAGCAAGAAAAAAAACACAACAATGAAGATATCTTTCCCTAACTTTCCCTAAAATCACGTACCAGTCTATCACAGAAGAAGATGCCGCTCCCACGTAGCACGCCTGGGGATCTCCTCAGTCTTCTTCTTTGGCCCCCTTCCGCAGGTAACAGAATTTTTCTTTTAATGTCTCTCCCAGTCTCAGGGCACACCGAGCAGCAGCAGGAGGGAGATCACGGCAGTACAACTGGCTCCCTTATGTCGGTCACGGCCCCTGCACATGCACCCTGGGTGCTCGGCGGGCAAGGTTTTGCAGAGCGGCCAGATACACAGCACCAAAGTCCAGTGGCCCAGGATCAGTCACAGGGGCTTCTGCAGGGTGATTTTTCCGGCAAGGTGTCGCAAAATAGTCCACTTTCAACAGACATCCACAGGCAGATCTTCCCTTGCTCAACTCTGTGTCTGGAATAATCTCCCGCCCTCTCACTTCCTGGGTAAACAAAAGAGATGGTGGGGGATTTCCACCCTCTATGAGTGTTTCAGCACTTGTCCACAAGGGGGCAGTGGCAGACTGTGCACAGTTCATTTCCATATCCATTTCTATGATACAGTCTGAATTGCACACCTCATTACACCTGCACTGGCATTATCACTGATCCTGTTAAGGGATCAACTATAATACCAGTGAGAGCAGCCTGTTGCATCCGGAAGCATTCTTGTTTATGCTGGATTGGGTTGTAAATGACATACCCCCTAGGGGTGTGTCATTTAGAATTGCATTCTGGGCATGCACAGTTAAAAAAAATCTGGATCTGGCATCTGGATCCAGTGGGATCTGGATTCTTCTGAATCTAGGTTACATATAGCTCCATTATAAATCAACATGCATTGTGCCACGGATCCTGGTGTGCATGGTTGTTGTCATGGAGACCAAATTCAGTGCAATAAACGTGAACACCGGGATCCGTGGCAAAAGTTAAAAACTGGATGCACCCACAATGGTGACAAAAATGGATGCAGGTGCTTCCAGTTTCTGCCGGACTCACACTGATGCCAAAAAATGGCAGTGTAAAACCAGCCTTATTACACAGCAAATACTCAATGTGTGAACAGTGCTGTGTATTTGCTGAGTATTTTGAAGCTGACCTTGAGTTGTTTGGGTGAAAATTGCGGCAAATATGGGAACATCTGCAGCATGGGCACAAAACTTCTAATTTCCCATACACTTTGCAACAAAGGTGCTGTACTGCAGAATTGTCACAAATACACCAAAAAATGTGGCTAAGGCTGCCTTCAGACTTGCAGATGCATCTGCAGTGTTTTGCAGATGCATCTGCAAGCATCTGCATGCAGACCGCGGCCCCTATGTTTATAATGGTGCGCTCTCATTGCCCGCCATTAGTGATCTGTGCGCATGCGGATGCCTGCGCACAAATCACACACTCTCGCCCGCACCAGGGACCCGACATGCTGCGGGACACCGGAACGAGCAGATATGGTCCGCATCCGCACCCGAACGCAGCAAACGCTGCCAAACGCAGGCACTATGCGTTCCTATGTTAAACATAGGAACGCAGTGCGCATGCGTTTGGATGCGTATGGGAACGCAGCATAAGCTGCGTTCACATACGCAGATGTGAAGGCAGCCTAAATTTTGACAAAAAATACAGGAAATCCAGAACATTGGCACATAGCCTAAAATTCACATACCAGGTCCCCACTCAAAAACATCACTCCTTACCTTCTGAGCCCAGCCAGCACCCAAAAATGTGTTTTCCCACCACATTGGAGCATCAGTGTACTCAAGAGAAATTGTCCAGCATATTGAGGAGTCCATTGTATGCTGCCTGTGTGAAAATGAAAAAATCCTCTTTTTTTCCGCAAAAATGTTCTTTTAGCCTCCATATTTTCATTTCCACAGCCCAACATTAGAAAAATATGTGAAGCACCCGAGGATTCAAGGTGCTCACCACACACCCAAGTAAATTCCTTGAGGGGTCTAGTTTCCAAAATTGGGTCACTTGTGGGGGGTTTAAACAGTTTCGGCACACGGGGGCACTTCCAAACACCACATGGTGTTCGCTAACGAATGCAGCTAATTTTCTGACATCTGACAACACATCTCCCTGCCCACATCCAATATATCAGGATGTGACCAGGGTGATGCAAGGCATATAGGCGCATTGTCACGTAAACCATGAGTGTGATGGGGCAGCACAAGCACTCATAGCTGAGCTCAAAGGGAGGAGTTTGGACACAACAGGGTTGATGGCTATTGTCACAAAGATGCCATGTGTAATTACGGTAAGTCACTATGCAATTTACATGGATATACATAGAGAAGCATAAAAAGCATGGTAGAGAAGTATATGTAGGTACAGTTGAAACCAGAAATTTTCATCCACTATATAAAGAGACACAATCTTTTGCATGTTTTTCTCACTATCTGACATGAAATCAGAATAAACCTTACCAGTTTTAGGTCAATTAGGATTACCATAATTATTAATATTTACCAAATGCCAGAATAATGAGAGAGAATGTTTAAGGCATATTTATTACTTTCTGCAAAGTCACAAGTTTACATACACTTCATTAGTATTTGGTACCATTGCCCTTAAACGATATGACTTCGGTCAAATGCTTTGGATCCTTCCACAAGCTTCTCACAATAGTTGGTAGAAATGAAAGAAAAGGTCATAGCACTTGCTCTTTGAAAAAAGGAATGCACTCTTCAGAGGACTTGGTACAATTATCAAATGTTTCACATTATCTATATGAATATCTAGCTCTATAGAACATAGTGGTCAGCAGGGAGGTGTGTGACTAGCATGGCTGTGCAGTAGCTGCAGTAAGAGCAGAACATTTCATGAGGGTGACCACCTTGCCAACATAGAGGCTGAAGAGTCTAGAAGGCAGATTCTCCTGATGCAGAGTGGACTAATTGACATAGCATGAGTGAGCAGTGCCCTCTCCAGGTATAAACCCAAACTGCCTCCTCTGAAAAAGTCCACCACCAGGCCCCGGGCACATTGCTCCTCAAAGTTAGCCCGCTTAAACTCCTTCAAACACTCTCAAGCAAGGGCCACTGAGAGCCTACTAAATTCTACAAATGACAAGGCATGGGGTGGTTAAGGAATATAACAATCCTTGCTGGGAGGGAGTTGAAGGCTTCAAATGTCATTCTGCCAGTCGAATGCTTCTCTGGCAGGGGTACTATGGAACCAAGGAAAGAGGGGTTTCTAGCACTACTAACTCCACAACCTTCAGATGCATCAGTTGCAGCACCAGCTGCTGGTTTGGTAAGTACAGGCAGGCTGTAGATTACTTCCTCTGACTTCTGGATGTCTCAGGTCTTGCTGGAATAGAGAACAGCTGATGTTCTGAGCTCCGTTCTGGTGGTACCTCTTCTGGAATTCGGGATCCGCACTGGATTAGGACCTTACTGTAGACCATGCCCAAAGTGGGCTACACGGTTGAACTCTAGCTCACATATGTGACATTCTCCTTCTCCTCCCTGGGCTGCTTCAGTGTTGGTGAAGAACCCTCAGCCCCTGGGGTGGTGAGAAAAATAATCTCCTCCAGAGAAGGCATGTTTTGGGATGGATTCATGTCCAGATTGCAGGAACACAGTAGAAACCTGTTGCCTGTATGGCAATCCCAGATGGTACAGACCTCCATGATGACATGTCTTTCCTTTGCCATGGGTCCTGCCTCTTCCAGCGCCATTACCCAATTGCTAAGAGGATATTATTGTTTGCTTAATCTTGTGGCCTAGAATCTTCATTAATCCCTCCATGGAATGGACTGCAGAAGGCACCTGACTTATACATCCCTGTGCCACAGGGTAGAATTGGGCCTGTGGTTGAAAGAGGGAAATAGCTTTTTGAGTTTAGCACCAAATCATCTGAAATGTTGAATCAGGCTTGCGGGCAATGCACGGAGAGGTACGAGAGCCAGTTCCCAGGTGAAGGAAGAAGTAATGTAACATGAAAACAAGGAATTTTCCAATAAAACGTCAGCACTTGCAAAAAATAAAGTCACATAGTCCTCTTCATAAAAAATTCTGAAAACTTTATTAGTGCATATTAAAATGGTCTTAAAATCATGGACCATCAGGGCGAGTGATGGTGAGATTACGAGGGTTGTTGATTGGTTGTGGGGGTGAGGTGTAGGTGCCTGTGGGGATGTGTTGGGGGGGGGCTGGGATTAGGGGAAATGTCGCCAGTAAGTAGGAGAAGCAGGGAGAGGGTTAGCAGGTGGGAGCAGGAGAGTTTACGTGGCAGGCGAGCCTGTTTGCAGATTGAGGATTAAAAGTGAAGGAATAGTGAAGGATCCAGCTACTCCCGAGTAGTAGGATGACCATCAACCGATACCCTTTCTCTCTGTTCTCTAGCCTTTCACGGTCATCTCACACTGTGCTTGCTTCTTCCTCTTGCCTTGCACCTTGCCACACAGAGCCCTGAGCCGATAGCTGCGAGTCCTTCCTAGGGTCACTTTGTAGTGTCTCCCTGGACCCTCTTTGGCCACCTTTTTAGCAGATATGTGCGGTATCAACTGCAATACCTTGGAAGCACTGCAGCCTCTTGGTTGCTAGCTGAGCCTGGTCTTTTCCACTAGTCTTGGGGTATTAGTGCCCCTGTTCTGCAGCATAGTCCCTCCACGGCATGCGACCGGCAATGGATGCGAGCCCCACAGGTGCATTGCTCACTACACGTGCTTCTGGGACCCTCTCTTTCTCCTGTAGCACCATGGTCCTCTTCTTTTACTCCTCAGTCAGGCCTTAGGATGACATCCCACCAGCTCCCGTCCTCTGGACACTTCTCTCAAGTTTTTACTCCTCCCTGATAGACTTCATTCCTCTAGCTTCCCTTCAACTCGACTGACTTCTAGATCTTTCATTGTGCTATTTATACCCTCTGTCACGTGTCCCACATCATCTACATGTGTTCTTCCTGACTTCACTCCTTCCCAGGTGCTCCTCCTAACTACTTCCTCTTCACCCATCCCCACTACCCTGGTTCCTCCTTCCAGACAGGAACAGGGAATGTGCTCTCCCGTAGGAGCAATGTCACCCTAACCCTGACCTGGACTTAGTGTAGTGCGTGCCTGGGTGTCCTGATACCGGTCTGTGTCCCCCCTACCCAAGAATGGGGTACTACACCTCAACAGGGGTGCAGTACCTCTGTGGCAACTGGATCCACAGAAGCATCATATATGCAGTGTATGAGTTAATGTGATGCTCGTAGCCTGACAGCCTTATAATGAAGGGATATATCACAAGTGTTGAGCAAACCCTCCTGAACAAGGTTCATAAATTTCATATTCGGCACAAAAATTACCAATTCAGATTTGGAATCAGAAACCCAAACAATCTGCTAAGAAGTTGGCAAACTCAGCTTTGTCTAGTAACTGTTTGAAACCTTAAAATGGCCCTAAAACCTTCCTTGAAGGGTTGGGCCCAAAACCGTTGCAGGAAGACCCAGTGGCTGATAACTCTGCTTTCCTATAAGTTACCTGAGTTCTCAGCCATCAGGTCTATGAGTAGTTTTCTACCTGGTGATATTAATGAAGCATTTAAAGAAAGTTTTTAAGCTTCCTCTAGTTTCCAAGTGTTGGGACACATGCAACCTTTGAACTTTTAGAAAAGTACCAGATGTGCCAGCATCTGAGAATGCCTGGAACCTAAAAATCTCCTTTAAACATCCCTTTTTTATAAAAGTTTTTGTATTTTTATACAGAGAAAACCTTTATTATTCCAGAGGGTCAGAAGTGTGTGAGGTTACCTCTTCTACACTTATCGGCTAGCAATTCAGATAAAAGTTCACAGAAAAGTACATAATAATTAAAAAAAATCCTCACCAGAGACAGCCATTAACTAACACAAGTTCAAATGCCCGAGATGTAGCAGACCCCTCATGATAGAGGCGGGGCAAATTAGATGCAAAATGCAGATGAAACAACCACTCTCAGTCTACCATATAATGGAAGGTGGATTTGCTATGCACATAGATGAGGTTTTTATAAAACATCAGTCTCACAGATACATCAGATGAACAGTGTCTGGCTTTCAGCCTAGTAGTTACCCCCTTACTATTAGATTGGGCAGGTTGCCAAGAACTATGGGAGTGCACAGGACAGAGACCCCAATGAGCCTGGCTGCAGCTTCTGTAAAAATTGAAAATGTTCAATAAAAAATTATGAAAATTATATAAAATCATAATTAATAATGAGATGTATTGGTCGGTATCGTAATGCAACATCAAGAATAGCCTGCCTGATCTAATAGTATGGGCGTAACTAATAGATTGAAAGCTAAGCACTCTTCATCACATGTATCTGTGTGACCAACACCCTATCAAACCTCATTTGTGTGCATGTCTAATAGCAACAACCACCGTCTCCATGATATTGTAGGCGGAGAGTGATTCTTTCATCGGTATTTTGCACCTGGTTTGCCCCCACCTGTATCATGGCGGGCCTGCTGCATCCTGTCAGAGCATTTGAGCTTTTGTTGGTTAATGGCTGTCTTTGGTAAGTTTTTTTTAATTCAGATAAAACTAGTGTATGTCTATTATATACTTTACATAAGGACTTATAAGTCTGTTCACACTCATAAAACTCTATAAAATGGATATTGCTTCTTGAAAATGTACAATTCCTTTTCTTTCCATATGTTTAAAATGAAGATTTTTTGCATGTGCACAAGTGTGTTATATCACTAATCATGGATGTAGTCAGTAGTACTTGTAGTCACATGTGTGCATATAGTTATTCACTTTATACATGTTTATGCTCGTAGCCACACCAACCTTAGACCCATTCCCCAAGACCCTGCTCCCCCAGTCTCCCTGCCTGGCGCACTCTGGAACGCCCGCTCAGTCTGTAATCCAAAACTTCTTCATCTGTAAAAAACTCTCATTCCTTGGCATCACGGAGACCTGGCTCACCCTCAGACACGGCCTCCCCTGCTGCCCTATCTTATGGCGGACTTCGTGTCCACATTTATTGTACTTGTCCTTGTCTGGCCTTTCCGCATGTAAAGCGCCATGGAAGATAATGGCGCTATATATATAATAATAATAATAAATAATAATAATAATAATAATAAGCCCTGCCTCTGAGAACCCAGCACTCAGCGGGCTGTTGCACAGTAGCAGTGAGTAAAAATCTAAAGACTGCAACCCCCTGTGTCAGTGACCTTTCTTGATGAATCGAAAGCCTTGTGCTGAAATATAACTACACACTCACTCAGTAACATCTGCTGCCCTGGGGGGTGAGCCCTACCCGTATAGAGCTTTACAACACTGTTGCATCATTACCATCATCCCATGTGGAACTGTCGTTCAGCGGCGGCCATCTGTAGCCGCAACCTGCCTGTGGCGTCACGTAAAACAGTTATCCCCAGTTCCAGTCATCCTCTCCCTAACGAAACCTTCTAGCCTCATGACCATCCCTAAAGAAGAGAGTCACCCACACCAATCTTTTAATGATACTGCCAGGGTCACAGAGCCGGGTCTCTACCCCCGGGACTCCCATGAAGCCTCAAAGCCCGGTTCCGAGTATCCTAAGGCCCTGGAGGGGCATGTCACATTCACATGCACTCTAGTATTGTACACTCTTGCCCTCCAATCTATCTGAACTTGCTACAAATAAACTACTTGCTAATATCTGTGTAGCAGCAGCACCCTCCCCAAGCTGTAGCAGTCTCAAGATGGCACCATTGCCACGTGTCTGCTTTTTATTTGTAGTGGGACATGTGACTTAGGGAGCCAAGGATTGTCGTGAGACATTATGTGGATTACGTCAGCACTGTGGGAGTGTTTTAGGGGTTAATAAAATGGTGAAAGAGGGTTTTTATGTTTTTTTTTATTACAAATAAAAAAAAATTCTGGGTTTATGTTTATTCTTTTGATTTACTGTGCTGGAATAGTAATGGGGGTGCCTCATAGACACCTTTTCATTACTAATCATTACTAATACTAAAAATGGGGAGAATCACAAGTAATTTTTTCCAATCATTTATTTATTAGTATTTTTAAATAAATAATTTTAAAAATTGCATGCGCTCCCTATGGATGGGACGGGCCAATACCCATGGACCATCCCACCCTGATAATATCATCCCACAGCTGTCCGCTTTATCTGAGCTTGTTATGAAAAGTGAGCCCACATTATTTTGCTTTAAATATTTATTTAAATGTGCAGTCTCCTCTATTTTGATATCCAGAGCAGTAAAAGCAAACTAATATCAGTGTGATAAGAGCCATGGTCTTTGGCCCCTTACCAGCCTGATATCAGTCCCCACTGATGGTTTTTACTGGCTACAAAATAGATTTGATACCACATCATGTTTTTATCATTTGTTTATTTTTACATTATACAGACAGCAGACTGAATGTAACCTATCACAGATGCCTACAAAGAGGGTGGAGAGAGTGGAGGGCACGTAGAGCATTCTGACTGCAACCAATCACAGATGCCCACACAGAGGTTGGAGAGGGTGGAAGGCATGTAGAGCAGTCTGAAGCTAGGATCAGATTTGCATCAGCCCCAAGCCTGCTAAATCCATCTAAAACTTAGGTTTTGGCAGGATGTATGCATAGCGTTAACGGCATGTAACACTATGCACCGGCTGTGTATTGTATCACTATGGTACCTGATGCTTCCCGCAGCCACCGGCTCCACACACAAGGACCGGATATGTGGTATTGCAGAGCGCACAGGAAAATGCTGCAAACCGCATATACTGTGCCACAGAGGGTGGAGAGGGTGGAGGGCATGTATAGCAGTCTGACTGCAAGCAATCACAGATGCTTTTACAGAGGGTGAGTGGGAGAAGCAGTGAATATTCGTAAGATTTATTGAGCACTTCCAGAATTCCAGGGAAACAAGGTATGTGTGATTTAACTGGTGTAATCACTATTTTGCTTCCTTTTGTAGCCCCCTAGCCCTTAAAACCACCCTTTTATAGCATTTAGTTTTTGGTACCTATTGACTATGGGGTTCAGGGTCATGTTTTGATCAAGTCCGGGTCCCAAACAAGACTTTTATTAAGGGTATGTGCTTATGATCCAGAAGTACTGCGTGTTGGGCATACTGCCTCTGGACCTGAGGGAAGCCATGGGTGAACGTAGGAAGACCGTATCCTCCCTGTACTCACCATCTGTAGTGGGTGCAGGGTGGCTTCTCCCTGCATTCACCCACAGGAGATCACTCCCAATTCCGCAGCATGAAATTAACATTCTGCAAAGATGCAACTGACACACCCCCCAGGGCCGTGGGGTACTTGAAACCGGGCTACAGATCTTGCTGGGGATTCACAGGGGTCGAGACCCGGTTTCGTGACCCTGGCGGTGTCAATAAAAGTTAGGGGAATATGGTTTTTGGGGATTGTTGTGACACCACCCGTGATGTTCGGCTATTGATGGCTGACGCTGCGGTGTGGGACCTCTGGGGATAATGGAAACCCAGCTAAGGTGGTATTGCTCCCCAAGGGTGGAGCGGTTCCCCAGGGCAACCGGTATAGTCTATGGCGATGGTAGGCCATTGGGGTGAAGGACTGAGGGCGCTGAATAACTGACTCATTCACAGTACATTGTCTATTTTAATTTTACTGGTAGATGCAGGTTCAGACCAAGACACTGTCCACAGGTGATATTATGAATCTGGGTGGCCTGGAAGCAAGTTGGGGATCTCCTCACCCGGTGAGTTCTGAGGCCTCCCTGCTGCACTCCTCTTGGCTGGTCCTGGCTGCCTATGGCTAAGATGTGACCCTCTTCTCCTGCTGGAAAGTCTCTCACCCATATGGCAGGCAGCTCAAGCCCTTCTCTGGTACCACTCCTCTGGCAACTGTCTCTGGGCTCTCGGATGCTGCTGTGCCTCTAGGTGCTTTGGTGTGGCCGGGAGACATGGAGTCTCACGTCCTCCGATTTTGGCTGCTGGGCCTGTAATACCCGCACAACCTCAGACTCCGGTGTCCTTTTCAGATGCTCTGCTCTGGGGTTAGCTGGCAACTGGCTCCGCTCCCCAGGCCCTCTCCTCTCCTTCCTCAGACCTTTTTCTATGGGTCCCTCAGTATGTCTTAACAGTCCTCCTAGGAACTAAACTAACTAACTCCACCCTGGCCAGATTTTATAGGGGAGCTCCCCTGAACCCGGATGCAGAGGTCCTTCTTCTGATTTGGAGTCAGGAAATGTTTGCATGCTGTGGGCTTACCTGGTGTGGATACACTTTCTTGCTTCCAAGCATGACATCACCCACCGAGGAAGGCAATGCCACTGTGGCAACCAGTCTGTGGGGTGCCACACAACCAGCACCGCAGCTGAAATAATGTTGCAGTGGAAGAAGCATAGTGGGCATGGGAATTCTTGAAAATCCCATCCACTATTCTGCTACTGTACAATGCAGTATTTTGGAAACATCGGCAATACGATGCATCCAAAACGCTGCGTTCCCTGATCATGAGTATGCACCCTTAATGTCTGGCCAAACCCAGATATCCACTGGCTAAAAACGACAATTGCAATATTTTTGCGTGTCTTTCAAGTTGCACAAAAATATTGTGATGTATTAAGTTGTTATATGTCAGAAAATTGAACACCTTAATAAATTCACCATTATGTTTTTTGTTATCCAGCTAAAAAACAGATGGCTGCACACGTGAAGCACCTTATTGGGGCAGCATAGTGGCTCAGTACTTACCACTAGTGTTGGGCAAACATGTCGATGTTCGGGTTCGGTGAACATACCCTAACTTTTTTTTAAAGTTCGGGTTCGGGGCTAAAAGTGGCTCGAACTTGAGTCTGAACCCCGAACTCAGATTGTAAAGTTATGGAATGGGGGCTTGAAGGCTGAAAAACAAAGCAGATAGTTATTAAACAGCATTATACTTTTCGGCGTCCACCCATTTGTATTCTGGGGATGCTCATTAACTTTCTGGATATTCACTGCAGAGGGACCCAACAGCCAATCACAGATGCTGTCAGAGAATTGGCGCACCAAAACCATGATGTGTTTTTTGCCATGGATTTCATGCTTTTTTGGTGCACTTTTGGCACAAAACTGCATGTATTGTATTCAATGTGTTTATCTGCATCTCCTGGCCAAATAAAGCACCAAAACCATGAGATGGTTTCTGCTGTGGATTTCATAATTTGTTTGGTGCATTGTGTTCAATATGTTCATCTGAATCTGCTGGCCCAAAAAAATCACCAAAACAGCAGCACAGTTAAGCCCTTTTTTACAAAATAATTCCTTGAAATAATTTTTTTAAAATTACTTGGTGCTTCGTCATAGTTTTGTATGCCAGCCAGGTATGGTGCACTCATAGAGGCGCCATTATCTGGCGCTGTACCCCGACTTTTCCAGTGGTCCTGGTGGCAGCGACACACTGGGTAATAAAGGAGTTAATGCCAGCTTTGTATTGGCAGCTGGCACTAAGCCTGAAATCCGTAATGTCAGGCCAATATTAGAACCCCTATAAGTTTCAAGTAAGCAGTAAAAAATCACAACACAGAAAATAACATTTAGAAATAAAACACAAGACAACCCTGTTTCCCATCTTTAATTAACAAAAAAACCCTGCCTCTGACACAATCCACAAGGAACATCTTCAGCTCTGCTGCATGTCTCTAAGCAGACGCCCATTCTCTGTGACAGCATCTGTGATTGACTGTTGGGCCCCTCTACAGTGAATATCTAGGAAGTTAATGAGCAAAACCAGAAGTAGACATAGCGGGGCGGTGGGACGCGGTAAGTATAATCCTGCTTAATAACTATTTTCCTTATTTTTTACAGCTCCCCCCACACCCAAACCCAACCCCGAACTGTAACACACTCTTCCCAGGAAAGTCCATGTTCAGGAACTGTGCCCAAACAATAGGTGTTTGGTATTACCCTCGAACCTTACAGTTCGGGTTCGCCCACCACTGCATCCTTGCAGTACTAGGGTCCTGAGTCCAAATCCCACCAAGGACAATATCTGCATGTGTTCTCCATGTGTTAGTATGGGTTTCCAACGCATACTGATAGGATGTTTAGATTGAGGGCCTCAATGCACGCAGTATTACTGATGTATGTAAAGTGCTATGGAATTAATTGTGCTATATAAATATTATAATGGTATATTCTTATGTTTATACATTTACTATAGAAGAAAAGCTGGAATGGAAAAGGCGCGGGTGTTACCAGTATAACAATTGGAAGTGTTCAATAGGTACACACTCACCTGGCAGGGGTGTGTAAGCCACAATCACTACAAAAGAGTATTAGAAGGTTTGCTGCTGTCATCCCAATAAAATGGTGTCAATAAAATAGAAATAAAAAGAAAGGGAATATTGACCGCGCTACCATATATGACAATCAAAATAGTTGTGGATTGATTGTGATTTTTACTTTCTACACGTTTCTGGTCTCTCTGGCCCCTTCATCAGGAAAACATCACAGATGTACATAATTTCTCAACATACAACACTCCTTATAGCTATACATCCTAGAAAAAACTTGTAGCTGGGATGGAGCAAATTCATCATGTTGTGGAGCGCACTGGGACGGGGTACTCGGTGCCGGACCGGGGTACTGCTGGGGGATGTCACGGCGGTCCTGGTCCGGACCATGTCCCAGGCCCGCACAATAAAATGGGGGGTTATTTACATGGGATTTGTCACACGTGACGCCACCCACTATATGCGGCCAGTAATAGGGCCGCCGCTGCTGCAGAACCTCCGGCGATGATGGGATAGCAGCTTGGATAGAATAGTTCCTGTGGCAGAACTGGGTTCCCCGGGGCAGTGGTAGAAGTAGTTAAAGTCTGTGAGGATAGTTATTGATGCTGCAGGAGAGTAAGGGTAGCAGTAGAGATGATCAGAGTAGAGGTAATCGCAGTATATGAGGGCAAGTGGGGCTTCAGTATAAGGATCACACACACTCATGGTTTCTGTTGTTTTCCAAGTCTTTACTTACAGATGGTATATCACAATATTGTCCACGGAGCCTGTACCAGGTTGCTCCGACCCTGACCGGGTCCTTGGCTTCCTACTTAAGCGCTGTGTGTGGCCCTGCTGCTGCTTGTAGCTGTACTGCTGGCCCTGTCTCTGCTCACGGGTACCAATCTGCTGGGCAACTTGAATCCTCTGTGTCACTGACTCCTCCGTGTTGCTTTGCTATGGTGCTGTGAAGATGGTGTACCTTCACTATGCCGGTGTTTACTGTCCTGTCTGTCTCAGGCACAGCCAAGTATCCGGTATCCGTCTTAAGCGCCTCCCCGGTGTCAAGTTTTTGGGGTAACTCTTTATCCCGGGTATGTTCCTCTGTCCCTTTGTCTCCTCTCCTCAGACCTCTCAGGACCTCCACTTCTACTTGGCTCTGCTCCTGCTCCAGACTCAACTCCAACTCTCCTCTGAACTGTCACTCCTGCTCTGTGGTATACAACTTAGCTCCTCCCACTAGTGCAGGTGCCACCTAAGCTCCTCCCACTTTCTAGTGTAGTGTTGTGTGGGGATTAAACCTGTGTTGATGTTTCTGTGGCACATTAACCCTTGGGGTGACACAATGTCACCCCCAATCAGAAAAAGCTCCCTTTTCCCATTGCCATAGATGAAACATATATAGTGTACTTAATAAAACGCGACAGAAATATACAAATCAGTATTAAAACATCCATTACATCCAAAATTACACTTATTCATGAACATATTTCCAAAAAACTTTCATTTTAAAACATTAAAAATTCTTAAAAAACTTTATTAAATTATGAGCAAAACAATATATAATCATTTCATACACTGTGCAGAATTATTAGGCAAGTTGTATTTTAGAGGATTATTTTTATTATTGGTCAACAACTATGTTCTCAATCACCCAAAAGACTCATAAATATCAAAGCTTAATATTTTTGGAAGTTGGAGTGTTTTTTTTAGATTTGGCTCTTAGGCGGCCGTCACACGCCACGATATAGATAACCATATTCGAAACGATGTCCGATTTGCGCATCGTCCGTATGATGTGTGTAATCGATCGTCGTTACGTTACACGCATAGACATCGCTCAGTCGACTCACCGATGCAGCGATCCAGCGGTCGTATGAGCGATCAACTTATCATCTGTGCACATTGTTAGCAAACAGTCACACAGAAGCCTCGTAAACGATTTAGGGGTAAATGTGGGCGTATTTGTAGGTCAATTGGAGCACATAGGCGTGCTACGTTTTACAATCCGCACCCCTCACTCCATCATTGGTGGCCAGTACTGCATCCTCATTGGTCAGACGTCCTTGCAAACATGGCGGACTCATTTTCCGGATGTCCTGTGATGTGCATCTCAATCCATATGTGTAACCATGGTGTGCTATCCAAAAAATCTTACATGCCACTACCGAAAGTTAGAAAGCGCCATCCCCCTTGTGCGCCGTGCACAATCGGAACACTTCTGCGGCACCTACGGGACAAGAACCCGGTGGCGTGGCGTAATGCCAAGTTGTGTGCTGCGTAACGCAAGATCGTTTTGGGGTATGAGAGTGTGCAGACTATATTGGGCCCATACCAATACTTGACTAATTTGAGCTTGGCGCCCTTGTGTGGGCCCGTAATTTCAAAGCAACAACGCATGATCAGACAAACGGCGCCTATGTGTAGTAGTGCTGAAGTGACAGCTCATACAAAATGGCGCCCTGTGAAGAAAGAACCAATCGTAAAGCAGAAGCTTTCACCAATAATAGGTGATGTGGCGCCAGCCAATAGGAACGCATGAGGGTTAACAAATCACAACTGAGGAGGCGAGACCACAGATGAATACCCGGCACGCCTACGTGCTGGATTTCAACATCGCTCACTTCACAGTTTTCGAACGATATCGTTCGTTTACACACATCAATTGTGCTTATCCAGTGAGCCGACATCATCTGATATGAGGTCCGGATCTGATATCTGGATCTAACGATCTGATCATTTCTCTTTGGTCGTGTCGTGCCGTCACACGCACAGACATCGTTCGAGCGATGTATAATCGGGCACGTGCAAGCGATATCTAACCATATATCGTTGCGTGTGACGGCCGCCTTAGGAGGATATCTGTGTGTGCAGGTAACTATTACTGAGCAGAATTATTAGGCAACTTCATAAAAACCAAATATATTTCCATCTCACTTGTTTATTTTCACCAGGTAAACCAATATAACTGCACAAAATTTAGAAAAAAAAAAAACATTTCTGACATTCAAAAACAAACCCCCCAAAAATTAGTGACCAATACAGCCCCCTTTCTTTATGATGACACTCAGCAGCCTCCATCCATATATTCTTTCAGTTGCTTGATCTGTTTACGCTCAACATTGCGTGCAGCAGCCACCACAGCCTCCCAGACACTGTCCCCAGAGGTGTACTGTTTTCCCTCCCCGTAGATCTCACATTTTATGAGGGACGACAGGTTCTCTATGGGGTTCAGATCAGGTGAAAAAGGGGGTCATGTCATTTTTTTTTTCTTTTAGACCTTTACTGGCCAGCCACGCTGTGGAGTAGTTGGATGCATGTGATGGAGCATTGTCCGGCATGAAAATCATGTTTTTCTTGAACGATACCGACTTCTTCCTGTACCACAGTTTGAAGTTGTCTTCCAGAAACTGGCAGTAGGTCCGGGAGTTGAGCTTCACTCCATCCTCAACCCGAAAAGGTCCCACAAGTTCATCTTTGATGATATCAGCCCATACCTGTATGCCACCTTCAGCTTGCTGGCGTCTGAGTCGGAGTGGCGCTCTCTGCCCTTTACTGATCCAGCCTCTGGCCCATCCATCTGGCCCATCAAGAGTTACTCTCATTTCATCAGTCCATAAAACCTTTGAAAAATCAGTCTTAAGATATTTCTTGGCCCAGTCTTGACGCTTTATCTTAGGTTTCTTGTTCAGCGGTGGTCATTTTCAGCCTTCCTTACCTTGGCCATGTCCCTGAGTATGGCACACCTTGTGCTTTTTGATACTCCATTAACGTTGCAGTTCTGAAATATGGCAAATGGCATCTTGGCAGCTTCACGCTTGCTTTTCCTTAATTCATGGGCAGTTATTTTGCGCCTTTTTTGCCCAACACAATTCTTGTGACCCTGTTGGCTATTTGCCATGAAACGCTTGATTGTTCGGTGATCACGCTTCAAAAGTTTGGCAATTTCCAGACTGCTGCATCCCTCTGCAAGACATCTCACAATTTTGGACTTTTCAGAGCCCGTTACATCTCTCTTCTGACGCATTTTGCCTAAGGAAAGGCATTTGCCTAATAATTAAGCACACCTTATATAGGGTGTTGATGTCATTACACCGCACCCCTCCTCATTACAGAGATGCACATCTACTGATTTAGTTAGCTCTTAAGCCTATACAGATTGGAGTAGGACAACATCTATGAAAAGTATCATGTGATCAAAATACTCATTTGCCTAATAATTCTGCACATAGTGTAGTCACAGTCTTTTTATTTGGATGAGATAATGAAACCTCATGTCTTAAACATGAACAGTTTCCTGCAACATGTTGAGTTCGTCGGCATCCTCAAAACGACGCACGCAGACGCATCTGCTTACAAACTGATGGCAGCGCATGTCCCTACGTACACAATGTCAAATATAGGGACACAAGACGCATGTCGATGCCAGGAAAGAAGGACGTATGCCTGCGCAACTCACACGAATGCCAATGTGAACCGGCCCTAAAATTAATGAGATTTATGAAAAGTGACGCACCCGCTGCTGC
>JARQOC010002678.1:0-22753 GCA_033576535.1 Allobates femoralis | reverse complement strand
CGTTGCTCCCTGTGTCCTACTGTGTCCCCAGAGCATCCTGTCATGTGACTGACACAGCACAGTGATCGGATGCCCCGGGGACACAGGAGGACTCAGTAACTGCAGCAAGCAGGGAGCAACGGAGGGCAAGTTCAAAGCGTTTGGTATTTTAGTATGTTCAGCAGCATGAGGGGCCATACTCTGTGATGGGGGGCCAAATCCAGGATGGGGGGAGCTATGTGCCAGGACGAGGGGACCATATCCAGGATAGAGGGACTTATACTGGATGGGGGGGGACTTATCCAGGATGGTGGGGAGCAATATCCAGGATGGGGGTGCCTTATGCAGGATGAGGGTGCCTTATGCAGGATGGGGGGCATATCAAGGACAAGGGGTCTATGTGCCAGGACAAGGGGCCAAATCTAGGATGGATTGGCCATATGCAGGATGGGGGGCATGTTCCAGGATAAGGGTGCCATATGCAGGATGGGAGGCCATGTACAAGGATAGGGGGACCATATTCAGAATGAGGGGGCTATGCACCATGATTGGGGATATATACAGTACAGTATATATACCAGGATGGGGGACATATATACCAGGATGGGGGGTCATGTATATAGATCAGGGCCAGGGGCGGACTGACCCAAGTGACAGGGAGGCATTTGGACTCAGATCAGGTGTGAACCCGACAGCCCCGGACCCAATTTTGAAAAAGAACCGGAGGGCAAATATGCCCTCTGGTCCGGTTTGCAGCCGGATTCCTCATATCGCAGCTGCAGCTGCTGAATTTTCAAGATCGCGCCTAGAATCCGGAAATCTCTGCAGAGGACAGCTCATGGTGCTGAAGTTTAGCTGCTAAACTCCAGCACCTGACATCCGCCTCCCGAATCCAATTTTATGTTGGATCTGGCTCGATCCGGTGTTATAGACCCCCATGTTTGGGGGCGCCGGATCCAGAAGGATCCGATTTTGTCAGATTTTTTCTCCGGACAAAAAAACACTGCAAGCAACACTTTTGTGTCCGGGAGAAAAATCTGAATTGTCTCGGATCCTCCCGGACAGATGGAAACCGGATGGCAAATAGCTGCCATCCGGCTCCATCCGATCCCATAGGGCTGCATTACTGCAAAATCACCGGACAGCCCAGGACCTGATCTTGCTATGGTGTGAAGCCAACCTAAGTCACTAACAAGATGCTGTGTTTAAGATGAAGAGTCATTTTGTGGTGGCAGACTCCCTGTAATCAATCATTAGATCTAAATCAGTTCTTATTGCCACAAATATTTCTGTACCAAAGCTAATTCACCCTTTTTAAAGGAACATGTAATTCTTGCTGCCCAGACTAAATGCAGCTTAAATCAGAGCCTGGTTGCATGATTACAGACAGGTATGTTTTTGTCTCAAACGTTAGGCAATTCATAGAAAAGAGTTTGATAAACTTTTCTTGCATCTCTCTAGTTGATTGACAGATGTCTCCCTATGCATAGCTCCCGGTTGACTCTCCAAAGTATGTTTAGAAGCATACCTGGCTGCAGGGGCTGGCTGGAGCCTCTATACCCGGGTGGCAGATTTCCATTGCCGGCCCCGACTTGAGGAGCGGGGGGGGGGGGGTGCTGTCAGCCTGACTTGAGGACCGGGGGGGGGGGGGGGTGCTGTCAGCCTGACTTGAGGACCGGGGGTGCTGTCAGCCAGACACAGCCCTTACCTCATCCCGGACCTCCAGCGTCATGTGCTATCGCCGCGCCGGCCGACTCCCGACTCCCGCGGCCCGTTTCTGTAGGGGGCTGCCCGAAAAGTGGACTATACCACCAGCCCAGGGGGCACCTGCCCCCCTGCCACCTGGGCCAGCCCGCCCCTGCCTGGCTGTAATTGTTAGACTCTGATTCAGGCTGCCTGTAGTTTGGGCAGCACGAATCAAGTGACTAATTCCTTTTAAACAGTGCTTCCGAATATGAAAGTTAGATCATCTGTAGTAGACAATGCAGACTCAAAGCTAGATAGACTGTAGAAGTTGTAGTTTTGTCTTAGCTCGTTTGCACAGGTGGGACAACAGGACACTCATAACATAAATTATATTTGTTAATAGGGAGAATTTGTTATAGATTTTGCATAGGGACCCGGGAACTTCAAGTTATACTATTTTGCCATTGAGACCATGGTTTAGGGTCACTTACTATGGAACTTGATTTAGTATCAATATGACAAAATCCACATTTATTTTTTATTATTATTTTTAGGGATTTAAGGGATTTTAGAGACATAATCACTTCTTGATAGAATAATACATTAGGGTCTTTTTTCTATAATCAGTTACAAAATTTGCAAAGTGCTCTTTTGCTAGAGACACATAGCACTTGGTTGATTGCTGACCTAAATGATTTATCTAGGGATTAGTGAACTGCAGTTCGATTCTGCCCGTAAAGGCTTACAACACGATTGTAACTGCAGAGAATTTTCATTACGGCTTTATTACAAGATCACTGGAATTATATAAGAGTGAGGTTACAGACAACATACTCAATGCATTCCTTTAATACATGCTATTTGAATGGAGCGGTAGCATTACAACCAGATTTCACTGTCATGTATGGCACGGCTATTAAATGGCAAGATCACATAATGGCTGGAAGACGAAAGGTTACACCACCTATTGAGACAGTGTAGAGATAGCACAGGCAACATGAGGTACAAAAAATATTTCACTATTCTAGAGGCTGCCATTGGCATCACCCCACTGAACAAAAGAGAACTTCTACCAGAGGGAAGACATGCAAACTTGTGGCAGTTTTCAGGGTAAGGTGACTGTGGCCCAACTTCTCCCTTGTGTTTGCGCTTTGTATATTTAACTATTGTGTTTGCCATCAACCTTCCTCATTTCTTTCTATGTGTTTATATAGAACGACCAGGCAATATTTACAGGCAATGTATACTGAATACCTAACAGATTAACTGCAATTTGTAGAACTTCATTTTTCACACAATACCACATTTGTCAATGGAAAGACAAATGGTTCAGCGCAGGATAATTTATCGACATTTCTAAAGAAAACTATGTTTTAAAAGAAATGTAATTAAATGTCATTGTGTTATGTATTTATAATTAATTTTTCAAAGATAGTCCGATATAGATATTAATAAACTGACCTGTGCAGTATTAAAGGTTTTTTTTTAATTCAATGTTAAAGTTTGATTACTGTAAAAATTATTTTTTAATATGTCCGAGGCCTTGTTCAGAAGTTCATTTTGTGATAGAACACATACTTATTAATCTATGGGTCAGTTCTTGTATTTTTGCAAACAGTGTGCCTGCAAAACAATCACTGTGACATGTCCATTCTGGTCAGTCATGGATGAAAATTTCCCATGCTAGTGTACGGGTCAGTGGAAATCACAGACAGCACACGGGTGCAATGCATGTGCTGTTCATCAGCGTTTCATTCGTGTTTGGTCAGGGTGTATGTTTTAACCATAGTTTTTCATCAGTGAATTTTACATATGAAAAGATAAATTGCACAGCTTTTCCTACCTGAAAAACTGACATTTGAATGAGCCCTAAGGGTATGTGCACACAATGAGAATTTGCTTGTGAGGAAAAATGCAGCATACAATTTGTGTGCTTTTGCCATTTTTTGTTACAGATTTTTCCTCATTCATTAGGGTGTGTGCTCATGGTCAGGAATTGCAGCGTTTTCGACATAGCCACTGCATGGTACAGTACAAGCATTTAGGCAGCGTTATTTCAGCTGCTGTGCGAGTTTCTAGACTTCCGCACCTCCGCAGCATGAATTGAACATGTGCAGAGTCAGAAGATATAACCATCGGGTGCACGCAGGGAGAAGACACCCTGCACTGAACGCAGATGAGTACAAGGCGGCTGCGGTCTCTCTGTGTGCACCCGCAAGTCCATATGCACTTTGTCCAACGCACAGCACCTCCGGATCGTGAGCACATACCCTTAAAATACGCAAAATTATTGCAAAAATGCTGAAAGAATTGACATGCTGCAGTATACATTTGCACCAAACCTGCAAATAAAAGCAATATAAGCAATGTGTGCATGAGACTTCAGGAATCTCATTCACTTTGCTGGGACTAGGAAATCCTTCAGGTTTTGTGAAAAATCCATTTTTCACGTACATATTCTATCTGTGGTTTTCATGGATAGAACACATACCCATTATAGTGTAAGGGTAATATTAATAACAATATTAATAACAAGTTGCTGCTCCTGACCAAATCAATATAGACCAAGCGCCGGCATTGAAAAGTAGTAGACACCAGACACAGTGAGTCAGATGTACACCCTTCCTTGGTCAGACCCAAGCTCCCAGTGTCTGTTTATTATAAGACATTTGGTTTTTACTCAAAAAGGGGCTCGGTCAGCCCTACTCAGATGTATTCATTGGTCCATGGTCAATAAGGGGCTCGGTCAGCCCTACTCAGATGTATTCATTGGTCCATGGTCAATAAGGGGCTCGGTCAGTCCATGGGCGGATCCATGAGGTCATCAAGGGGTGTGGTCTTGATCGAGTATGTTATTCTGTGATTGGTTCGTCTTCCCTGACCTCCAGCTTCGGTGATTGGTCAGACTTCTTTGGACTCCATCTTGCTCTCAGCACATGGTGTGATGTGGCAGGAAATGGCAGCCATGTTTAAATCACAACTTATACAATGTAAAATAATACACTCTATATATCATTTCTCCCATGCCCTTATGTCTTAGGCTTAATGAAGTATTTTGATCTTAAGGCACTCCTTAACAGTCCCCCCTAAATACTTTATTAACCAATCCCTACCAGAGCCTATCACATCTGCCCAATGTGCCTTCAACTCTGCCCGCCAGCTGAGAATTGATAACCATTAAAACCCCCCTTGGTACAGACTTACACAACAAACAATGATAGCTGCAATAATTTAAGATGACAAGGATAACAAAGCCTATCTAATCCAGCCATCTCTTCATTTACAGAAAGTATTGGTCCCGGGGATCTTCTACACCTGATTGTAGAGAGTTCAGTTTCTGTATGGCTGCTGTAACCTTCCCGGTGGGACCTGTATTATCTGGAATATTCGTACAATTTTACAAACGCCTCATTATTTTGCTAATACCATGCCCAGGTCTATTCTATTTTAGAGCACCATTATCGATGAAGGGCCTAGTTGGTCTGCTAAACCTTGAAGGTCTTCTGTAGTATAATTGACAAATCTCTGTTATTCATAGATGTAATTGATCTAAACTGTATTCTTACTTATGGTCATTTGGGGTGAGATAAAGGATTCAAAACCTACTTTAACTTGATCTCTGGATTCAAATATATGCGAGATGAACCATTCCTATGAACAGATGTTATGAACAATTCTGGGTATATCAGGAGGTATATAGGATCGCGCTATCCGCGTCCTCGGGACTTTCAAACCTGCTTCACCTCAGTTCCCTACCTGGATACCCAGAATTGTATCACAACACTCATGGATGGACATTTCTGTCTCAGGGCCATATTCTACCACCAGAGATTATTTGGTAACATTTTCCCTTTACACATTAACCCGATTACCTTAAAAATAACATAAAATAGCGCTTTTACGGCTACATATACAAGTTATTAGAGTAATGTCAGTTATACTCAGTGTTATCTACCCTTGAACTAATGGTTTGCTCAGGAACGTGAATGTTTCTCCCTCACTGAGTCCTCATTTATATCGTGTTCCTGTAACCATTTTGCCTTAGTTTGGATTTTCCATATGTATATTAGACATAATGTGGAGTTATAAGGTCATATATGTGACAGTGTATCACTATGTGGAGTATGTCAGTGACTATCATTATCGGAGTTCATCATCTGCTGGTGGGGAGTCTCCAACAGTTGCCGCGTCCTTTTCCCTCAGTCTCCACTGAAGTTGCTGTAATTCAGAGATGCTGGATCGGCCATCTAATCTCGGCTCACGGCTCTTACTCGCATCTTTTCAGGATCACCCGGTCTACTGACATGAGACCATGCGCTCCTGAATCTGATTTAGGATCTGGAATTGAAGAACACATCTCTTTATCACACCCTTTAAACAATTATTTAAGGCTTGGACATCGCTGGTGATTTCATCTGTGGGAAATAAAACACAAATTCTGAAGAACATTGCCTGTAATTCTCCTTACTTGAAGATAGCAACGCAGTGTTTAACCCTTTCTTAACTGGATACTCATCTCACTGATGCTAATATTGCAGCAGCTATCTATTGACCTGTAGTTCTTAACCCCCCTAAGTGAGAGGCTCATCGGGTCCCATTCATTTAATATCAGACTAAACTTTATTACACACTTACTTTATAGAAATTACAACCCTGTTCAAGGTGTTGGATCGAGAATTATCTTATTTTAACTTATTTACTGAGGAGGAAAATTAAACAAAAACAAACATTTCATCTATGTATTGCCCGTCTCCTCTACCTTGCACCTTTAATGTTAATCTCCCCTTCATATTGTCCACTGTCTTATGCATGATACGTATTGTAGAAAGCTGCCGACTCCCAGATACTGTGAACTACCCTTAATGACCTCCACTATAACATATGCAGCTTTACCTCATCAGGAGCCTAATTTCTACATACCACCTTCATCGGGAGCTTCTCAGAAGTAACGTAGTTTCTGCACCGGATCCTGAAAAGAGATTACCGCAACAGGCACACCAGCATACACCTAATGTGCAGCTGTCCTTATCATCTATCTGCAATCACTGTAATGGTAGAGTGGACGAGGGGTGCATTCGTGGTTCTGCGGGGTCACTACAGATTCTTTTCCATTGTACCAGTCACACATCAACCAAGGCTGGGTGTACCTGGCCACCTGGGTACTGAACCCTGGTGCCACCCAAACCTTGTCCACTAAAACACAGGTAGCAGTTAATGACAAATGAGTCAGTTCTTGGGTTACCTGAGCCATCATTGAGAAGAGAGTCGTGGCAGAGAACGCTTACCGCCTGGTGTCTACAGACCTTCCTCAGCTGCTCCCTGCGTGTTGCACTCCTTTCCATTCGATCACCTGTTTCTGTGGGAGTAAGAACATCAGGAGTGACAGGGGCCCCTGGTGTCAGGGTCTGCCCTGGTGTCAGGGTCTGCACTGGTGTCAGGGTCTGCACTGGTGTCAGGGTCTGAGACTCTCGACTCTAGGTCTCTTCACAGCTTCTGGCAGCTGCACCTGTGCAAGCATTACCTCTGGCTCAATGAGCACCAGCTCAGGTGTGAGCTGTACCTGGACTCTGCCAGGCTTATCTGAACACAGGAGAGCCTCCATACAGGCTCATACACTCTCTGCGGTCTCTATAGGTCTTTATGTGACTCTAGGAAAGATCTGCAGTCTATATACACATTCGGCCATCTTACCCTTTGCAAGCTACCCACTCCAGTGATTGCAGATCCCCATCTACCTCCTCATGGCGATATGTGAAGAGGGAGTGGTTTTGCTTTATTACCTCCTGTTGTGTAATCACAGCACATCCAGTGGTAGAATCCACGAACATCTGTAAAATAACTCAAGATCTGCATTAGTAATGAGCTCATGTGAGACATGTTCACACCCTGCGATCCTGAGGTGTATGTATTTGCTCTGTCCTCTATTTAAAACAAAAATATATAGAAAAGACGTAAATAAACTATTAAAACTTTAAAAAAACATTGGAAACAGGCACTAACTTTACATCTCACATCTCCCCCCTTTTGAAATCCAATATCCAAAGCATATCTGGATTCAAAAACTATGTTGTTATCTGAATTTCATATTTGGAGCCTGAAAGGATCATGTAAAGGTCCCACTCCATAGAGTATACATAACTATGAATACAATAAGGCTGTGTGCACATGATGAACATTACATGTGGGGTGTAAATTTTCTGCATCAAATCTGCATCTTCTGGCAAAAAGAAAACACAAAATCTGAAAGAACAATAAAAAAAATGAGATAACGTGCAGAACACTTCTGAAGTCTCAGCAACTTCACTGGTGTCAGAATAAATGTGAAGATGTGTGACAAAATTATACAGCAAAAAGCACAATAAACCTCACTATGTGCACAAGACCCAAATACTAGGTTATGTGTAACTTTAGTCCTGTGGGCTCGTCACCCCCCTCCAGGTACAGGGCTCTGGCTGCTGGATTGAAAATATATCAGTGCAGAGACATGGAATAGAAATGCAAATCACCTGGAATTGATTTGCTAATTAGGTAAACCCAGCACACTGTTTGTTCCAGTATCTACAATATCATGAATAAATCTACATTCATGTGAAAAAAGTGTCCATTATTAAATATTTGGGGTTGAAGCAGTAAAAATTAAAAACTATTGATAATTACTTTTACCAATTACTTGTACCAATACCCTAAAGTGAGACTATAAAAAATAAAATAAAATAAAACATGAACTGGGAAAAATTAGATGTTAAAATGTAGAGGAAAAGATACAATGAAGCATGTGGCCTAGGCATTTTAGGGGGTGGGGTGGTGCCTTTCTGTGGGACTGGCCTGGTTTGCAATCAAGTCCCCCCCCCCCATTCAGACAGTATCTACAGGTCATTTGTACTTCCTGCTAGATAGAGAGAGGTCATGGAAATTTCTCTCCGTGGAGCCATAATGATGAATCTCCACATTTTTCCCTTGGATTATCTGTGCACCGTTGGCATTTATTATTATTATTTTTTTATTTTTTTTTCATCTCATCTTTTCTCTAAGGTATGTTATTTGGTCTCCCTTGCCAATTATATATATTTATTTATTTAATCCCAATTAATACTTCATTAATATGTGCATTCACATCTTTTACCTTCCCATGTAGCAATTTCTTATAGCTTTCAGCACATGGTTATATCTGACCAGCACGATGGACTTCTCTGAACAAAGGAACTTATATGTGCCTTATTTTATTCTATTTTATTATTTATTTTTAATTACCAGTATACTCATGTAATCATTCAATCTCTCTGCATTAACTCATCACATGTCTCTATGTGGGAAGGGGGTGGGGTGGCTACCTTTTCTTTTGGGTCTGAAACTAGCAGTGTGTATGCTCAAAAGTGGTCAGACAGCTTTTAGTCCTTACACATCACTTCCTGTCTAAGCCTATTGTCCAAACATTCCTTCATTTCTTTGTCTCTAACCATGTGGCCTTCACTCGGCGGCCATCTTTGCATGGACAAAAGTATATTCTCAGATTCTCAATCTGAGGCAATCCTAACCCATCTTTCCCACACATTCTCTTATACTCCTGCATTTCTGTCTTAACACTATTTAAACTCTCATTTCTCTGCTGTCTTACATTTGTTTTAGAATATCTGCTATTTACTTACATATTTTCATTTATGCTCGACAAGTCTCTCATACTTGCCATATGCTAGCATCTTTTAAGGGCACTAGTTACCACAAGGCCCATTTACCAGAGCACATAGCATTACAAAATGGCTGACATCAGAGAGCACACGTCATCACACAAAAATGGCTGACATCAGAGAGCCCATGCCAACAAACTGGCTGCAAGAGGTATTGCCTCCCACAAAATGGTCGCCCCCAGAGGAGGTCTGAGAAGCACCAACAAGATGGCCGCCAACAAAAGAAACATGTGCTCCACCAACAAATTGACCCCCCAACAAAGAAACATGTGCTCCAGCTTATGGTGATGGGAATTCACATTGTACAGTTCTATAATACACATAACTTAAACTTTTGTCTTTCTTTTTCCTTTCCTCTTCTATCCAATTTTCTCTATACAAACTGTAAGAGACTCTTTCCCATGCCCCTAGCAGTATATAACAATCCATTACCTTCCAAAACACCTTGTCTCTCTTTTAACCCAATCTTCACTGCACTTCTGCCATTCCACACAACTTCATAAGCTTTTTGCATCATTTAACATAACTTTTCCCTTAATTTACACAGATCTATCTTGCCATCTTAATTAGGCTTAGGGCCTATGCGACACAACTGCATTAACTTCTCCATCTTTCTCTATATAGAGTAGACACAAAACAAACACTTAAGACTGGGGAGATGACAAACCTGGCACAAGACCTTCACAACCGTCTCTCCTTCCTATCTGTCCCTGTCTGACTTCCCGTGTTCTGTAGTTTACAAAAGTCTGTAGTTTACAAACATCAGGCCATGTACTGAATCACTCTAAGTAACATGCCCCTATTAGGTTGAGTCACTCAAAACCATCTCAAATGCAGAGTCACAAAAATCACTCAATGCTAAAAACCTACAGACATCAGGCCGCTACGTACTGAGTCAAAGCACTCTAAGTCACGTGCGACTATTAGGTTGAGTCACAAAAAACACTCAAAACCATATCTTCTCTCCAGAACTGAAAATCGTATCACAGGTGACCACTTATCTCCTTCTCCAGCACAGCTCAAAAACCCTCTTACCCTACCAGTCATCTCCCCTCCATACAACATATAACAGGCAGCAGCAAGTTAGCATGACGGTTCTTCCGCAATTAAATGGCCAAACAGCGGAGATTACTCCATCTGCCGTCTTCAGAGACCCTAAAAGACCGGACGCGGTCAGGCAATCTGCAGAGGGCACCCCGAAAAACAGGTAAAGTCAACAGATTATAATAAAATCAGCAGACTTACCGTTTTTGTTAGGGAGGTGATCAGTCTCCTGGCTCGGGGTACTCAGTGCGTCCTGCCGTCTCCTTCACCGGTCATTTAAGGTTTGGGGATTCTCCTCTGCTGGCCCACCCAGGGACGCCAAATTGTAAGGGTAATATTAATAACAATATTAATAACAAGTTGCTGCTCCTGACCAAATCAATATAGACCAAGCGCCGGCATTGAAAAGTAGTAGACACCAGACACAGTGAGTCAGATGTACACCCTTCCTTGGTCAGACCCAAGCTCCCAGTGTCTGTTTATTATAAGACATTTGGTTTTTACTCAAAAAGGGGCTCGGTCAGCCCTACTCAGATGTATTCATTGGTCCATGGTCAATAAGGGGCTCGGTCAGCCCTACTCAGATGTATTCATTGGTCCATGGTCAATAAGGGGCTCGGTCAGTCCATGGGCGGATCCATGAGGTCATCAAGGGGTGTGGTCTTGATCGAGTATGTTATTCTGTGATTGGTTCGTCTTCCCTGACCTCCAGCTTCGGTGATTGGTCAGACTTCTTTGGACTCCATCTTGCTCTCAGCACATGGTGTGATGTGGCAGGAAATGGCAGCCATGTTTAAATCACAACTTATACAATGTAAAATAATACACTCTATATATCATTTCTCCCATGCCCTTATGTCTTAGGCTTAATGAAGTATTTTGATCTTAAGGCACTCCTTAACAATAGTAAGTAGGACTGTTGACAGGACAGCGTTGTTGTGTGTCTGCAAACAACCTATCTAGGACATGTCCGACAAGCCATGGATCAAAGTCAACAAAATGAGTCTCGTAATCTATGAAAATCATGGCAAGCACTTGGATACCAGCTATGTGCAATCCATGTGTGGGCCATTTTTAGCATTATATTTGGTAGTAGAAGTTTTGCCATTTTTGGGGGATATATGAGACATTCACTTACTGGTTGCAGTGAAATCATGGACACATTGTTACATTTGTACACGGCAACAAAATGGAACAATGTGTCCATAATTTCACTGCAACCATAAAGTTGCAAGTGAAATTCCATGCAATGTTGCGACGTGTAAAGGTACCCTTATTACAATCGGTGTAAAGGTACCCTTATTACAATCGGTGTAAAGGTACCCTTACTGATGTGCTGATCAAACACTAGTAATATTCGTTCCTTTTTTTCACTGATGTCTAAATGAAGCTTAGGCAAGGTGTGTGCACTTTTACTGATAGCAAGCTAATATCGTGAAAATGTTGAGGAACTGAAACATAAAAAATATTACAGCGTTTTGTAACTACATTTTTTCAGTAATTTTAAAATATAAAACAGGAAAATTCCTTGAAGAAAATCCTCATTACATGACTTTAAAAAGGACCTGTCACCCCCCTGGTTCTATGCTAAGTGAATGCAGCACTGAATGCAGCGTGTCTGCTGCATTCAGGGAAGGGGTTCACCATGGTTCTAGCCTCCCTGTAAGTTGTTAAAAAGACTTTATAAAGTGTACAGATAAGGAGTCCGTAGGGACTTACTCAGTAATGAGTCATTGCTGTTGGTGGTGTCCTCCCCGCCTCCAGCCCTCTCTATGCGACCTCCAGCCCGCTCTTGTTCAGCCTCCTGTATGTGTCATCGCTGTTGCTGGTGTCCTCCCCGCTTCTAGCCCTCAAGAGGCTGAACAAGAGAGGGCTGGAGGTGGTACAGAGAGGGCTGGAGGCGGGGAGGACACCAGCAACAGCGATGACTCATTACTAAGTCCCTCCGGACTCCTTATCTGTAGACTTTATAAATTCTTTTTCACAGCTTACAGGTCGGCTAGAGACATTGGGGACCATTTCCCTGAATGAAGCAGACACGCTGCCTCCCGTGCTGCATTCAGTTATCATAGCACCAGGGGGTGCAGCCACTATTACATTGTGTATGCAAATGGAGTCCGTGCAGCCTCGATTAAGAGTCTCAAACACGGGACTAGCCAGATATCCCTCCAGAATCCTACTCCACACTGATGATGGGTAATACCCCGAAACAGCTGTCTGTGGATGGATACCTGGCTCTGTTAATTCCCTTGCCATATCCTTAACTCGTAACTGAGTGAGATATTGATTAAAAGGGCCACTTAATATGGTGGTTATGGTGGTCTCCGCAAGGATGATTCCACCCCAGGGTAGGTCCTTCCCTGGAGGTATATCTGGCTAGTCCTGTGTTTGAGACTCTTTATCGAGGCTCCTCGGACACCATTTGCGTATTCAAATTCCCATGGGGCAATGTATCATGGATTTCACTGTGTTTGAGCGCTTTAGCCGGCTGCCCGCAGTGTTTTCCTTGACTGGTCTCCCTGAGATCAGTGAGTGCTTTGTGATGTTTGACTATTACATTGTGTGTCCTGTTCAACATGAAAAATTTGGTCAAAGATCCTCATTAATTTCCATAGAAATTAAATGGGAGCTAGGGCAACCCTTTTGCATAATGCTCACAGCTAGCTTAGTTATGATGCTTCGCAAATGCACTTTAGATGGCTTTTGACAGATGCCAATCATTTGGCTGCCCACTATCTTACCCGATTCTCCCATACACAGGAACGCTCACTTTGAGAAGCTCTCCTGTATTGTCAGTAAGGGAGTTTATTTCTTAGAGAATAAAAGGATCAGCAGTCCTAATTCTGACATGCTGTATCTTTCTGTCACCATCATCATCTGTTGAGGAGAGTCAAGGCCCCATATACACATTTTTTTTTTTAACAAATATTTTATTTGGTTTACAGCTTTTCATAAAAACGTAAATATACATAGTAATTGAAACTAGCAAAATTGCAATCAACATATAAAAAATTTCCCCATCTCCCCTAATCCCTCCCCCATCCCGGCAGTGTTCTTGTCCCAGCTGAAATAAATGTAAAAAGATATTCAAACATCTGTTCAATGACCCCGATCATGTAAACATCTATGCAATTTAAGAAATCGCCAGTCTCCCCAGGTCACCCTGTAGTTGCTCCATCAAATACCAAGTGGAGTCCCGAAATGGCGACACCACGGATATGATTTCCTCGTCTGACAGGTAGTGCAATATAAATTCTCTCCATTTCTTAAAAAACATATACACATTTTACTGTTGGCCAAACCCATCAATATTCGCAGGGTTCAGACAACATTTGTCTAATGTGTATGTGGGTCTTAACTCTTGTTTATTTCTGTACTTGTCTCTTCATATCCCCCACCTTTTGTGGCTGGGACATAGAAGCATTTCCAGTTTCAGGCATGAAAGGCAGATATGGGAATAAGGTTTTTAAACAATGGCACTATTATTGTTTAGGCTTGTAAATGCTCATTTACAAGGCTACTATATAGAGCAAAGCTACTACAGTATACAGAACAAATAAAACAGAACATAAGCATTTTATGGCTACTCTAGGAAAACAGAATGCTAAAACTGAGTGATCTTGACTTAAAGGGAACCTGTCAGCTTGTTTTAGCCCCTTGTCCTATCACTAAGGGTGCGTGCACATGATCAGTGTACGCAGCGTTTTGGACGCAGCGTCTTGCCGCTGCGTCCAAAACGCTGCATAGTACAGTATATGCATAGTGGATGGGATTTCAAGAAATCCCATCCTCACTATGCGAAACCCGCCCGCAGCGTGTTTGGAGCTGCAGTGCGGATTGCCGGCATTCCGCTCCTCCTCCACATGTTCATTTCATGCTGCGGAGTCGGAAGCGGCTGCCATTAGGTGACTTCAGGGAGAAGTCGCCCTGCACCCGCCGTACATGGTGAGTACAGGGCGGCTGCGGTCTCCCTGCGGCCACCCGCGGCTTCCCTCAGGTCCGGAGGAGCTGTGTCCAACACGCAGCTCCTCCGGACCGTGTGCACGCACCCTAACTGTTCCTGCACCTTGGTAGCTCATCCCTAACCATATTTGTCTGAGCTAAAACTGCACTATGAAGCTTTAGAAAAACGATTTAATAACTTACATATTCCTATGTTAATGAGGACTCCAATCTACGGCGTAGACTGAGATGGGCGGTCTCCTGGTCTCCATTCTCCCCCCTCGCAGGCTCTTATCACACACCCCGGGCATTCCTTCTCTTTTCGACCCGTTACAAAATTCTTGCCTCCTCCTCATGGCATGACGCAGAGCTGGAATGTCAGTTCCAGTCCGGTGCATTATTGGGGCTTATCAGGTGTACGGCCGGCTTCATTATGCGCACCGCGCATGTGCCAGAGCCGGACCATACAGCCCATACACCCGCACACTGCGCAGGACCGGAATAGACGTCTGGTGTCATACTATGAGGAGGAGGCGGGAATTTCAAAACAGGGAGCAAGAAGAGAGGAATGATGATGCCCAGTGGGGCATGATAAGAGCCTGCGAGAGGCGGAGAATGGAGACCAGGAGACCGTCCATCTCAGTCTACGCCATAGACTGGAGCCCTCATAAACATATTAATATTTAAGTTATAAAATCATTTTTATAAAGCTTTAGGGTGCGTGCAGATGATCAGTGTACGCAGCGTTTTGGACGCAGCGTCTTTGCGCTGCGTCCAAAATGCTGTGTAGTACAGTATAAGCATAGTGGATGGGATTTCAAGAAATCCCATCCTCACTATGTGTAACCCGCCCGCAGCGTGTTTGGAGCTGCGGTGCGGGTTGCCGGGAGTCCGCTCCTCCACAGAATGTTTATTTCATGCTGCGGAGTTGGAAGCGGCTCCCATCGGGTGACTGCAGGGAGAAGCCGCCCTGCACCCGCTGCACATGGTGAGTACAGGGCGGCTGCGGTCTCCCTGCGGCCACCCGCGGCTTTACTCAGGTCTGGAGGAGCTGCGTCCAACACGCAGCTCCTCCGGACCGTGTGCACGCACCCTTATAGTGCAGTTTTAGATCAGAGAGGGATGGTTAGTGATGAGCTAGCAAGGTGCAGGGACAGGCAGTGGTAAGATTGGGGGGTTAAACAGGCTGACAGGTTCCCTTTAAGTCAAGATCACTCAGTTTTAGCATTCTTTTTTCCTATAGTAGCCATAGAAGAAAAAAAGTTTTGGTATCGTGTTAGCCAGTTGAAAAAAATGTTGATTGCTCTCAGTTGGAGAAACAAGATAATAATCTAGTAGTTGTGATACCTATGAATGGCTAACAAAAATAAAATACGGTAAGTGATGTTACAAGGCAAGCTTTCGAGACCTGAGAAGTCTCAAAGGCTTGCCCTGTAACATCACTTATTTTATTTTTGTTAGCCATTAAAATGTATCACAACTACAAGATTATTATCTTGTTTCCCCCACTGAGAGCAATCAACCTATAGTAGCCATAAAATGCTTATGTTCTGTTTTATTTGTTCTATATAGTAGCCTTGTAAATGAGCATTTACAAGCCTAAACAGTAAAAGTGCCATTGTTTAAAAAGCGTATTCCCATACCTGCCTGTCATGCCTGAAACTGGAAATGCCATAGACTAGAGCCCTCATTTTCATAGGAATATGAAAATTATTAAATAATTGTTTTAATCTTTTTAGTCCAGTTTCAGCTCAGAGAGGTATGGTTAGGTTAGGGATGTGTGTCTCAGCAGGAAAAATGTTAAGAGGGTAAATCTTAACTTTTACTGTTATTAATTAAAAAGACTAGATTGTCTAATAAAACTATACAACACAAAAATAACGGACAAAAGGTGCTCATTGTCACACCAGTGTAAGATTTTAAAAGGATTTTATAATCACCCAAGGATCACAAATTATTGATTATATGACTATCATCCAATTTTCTCTCATATAGCCAAATATCAAACCTTTCTAAATCTCCTTGTTGTCAGACCAAATATACATGTGTTATGAACAACAACCCTTCCACCCACTTATATGGAATGATCTCACCGGGTTGTCTTCACTGGTTCACATAAGTTTGAGTCCCTCAAACACTGGATGACCTCTTGCTAATGACGTCCAGGCTCTATTGGGCTCAATTAGATGTTCAAATTGCCACCATGTCATCTGATCTGCTCCCGATGCGTTTCAGATACCTCCTCATCAGGGGAGTCATGGTTTAGGTGGAGGAATTGTTTTAATCATACAGAGCCCCCTTTCAGATGATGGCACATACAGGTGTCCAGCATGGCCCCTTGTCAGCATACAAGTCCGGAGCACTGGTTAGGGATGTGCTAGCAAGGTGCAGAGACAGGTAGTGGTTGGATAGGGGGCTAAAACGAGTTGATAGGTTCCCTTTAGCAATAGCTCAGAATATTTGACATGCAGCACATTCCACCAAGCAGAACACCTGCAAGGAGTTTGTATGTTCTCCCTGTGTTTGCGTGGGTTTCCTACAAGTTGTCCTGTTTCCTCCCACATTCCAAAGACATGCTTATAGGGAATTTAGATTGTGAGCCCATATGGGGACAGTAATGATGATGTCTGTAAAGTGCTGTGAAATGAATGGTGCTATATAAGGGCTTGTGAAGATGACTATAGATTCTATCGTCTGAGAGAATCAAGCTCATTATGCAACTGATTGGAGATTGATCATAGTGTGGGAATAGTGTGCTGTGATTCTCTCAGATGAAACGAAGATGAAGAAAGAAAAATTTCTCCATATTCTCCATTCTGTCTGTGTGCAGAAACCTGACTGCAATGAGATGTCTTCCGAGTACAGTCCAATGGTATCCATGGACTTACTGTCTTATATAGCCATGTGAGATCTGACTATTGGATCAAGCTCTAGCATGCAGCACTTCTTTCCTCAGACAGATGTTGTCCAAGGAAAAAAATCAGACATATGTCTAATAGACTAAGGCTGGCTTCACACCACGGTGCGATCCGGTCCGGGGCTGTCTGGGATGACCCTGAGAGCCCCGGACCGGATCAGCACACAGAACCGGAGGGCCAAATGTGCCCTCCGGTAAAGTGTGCAGACAGATGGCTGTCATTGCAGCCGCAGCTGCTGATTTTTCAAGACCCCGGCTAGCATGGAGCTAGCTGTGATCCTGAAACAACAGCGGCGTGCAGCCGCCAGTGTCCGGTTCCCGGATCCTCCTGGTCCGGGGCAATACGGCCCCATAGGCTTCCATGTTAGGGAGCGCCGGATTGCCCCGGCTCCAGGAGAATCTGGCCGAAACCGGGATCCGGCAAATTGGGGAGATTTTTCTCCCCAGACAAAAAAAATGATGCAAGCATCATTTTGGTGTCCGGAGAGAATAATCCGTATTCCCCCGGATTGTCCCGGAGTGATGAAATCGGATGGCAGAGAGCTGCCATCCGGCTCCATACGGCCCCATAGGCTGCTATGGGGCCAAAAACCGGTCCGGGGCTGTCTGGTTTACACCCGGATCAAAAAAAACATGGTCTGAAGCCAGCCTAAGGCCCCTTTCACATCAGTGTTTTTCACTGATTGCAGCAGATCCGGAAGATTTACGGCAAACCCCATGCATTGTCTATGGGACTTGTGGCAGGTACGTCAAGTGTGGTATTGCCGCGATCCGGCACTTGCGGCAGTTGCGGCCGCGAAAAATACTGCTGCTGACCGCGTTTTTTATTTCATGGCTCCACCTGCCGCAAGTGCTGGAACTGTGGCTATTCCACACTTGCCGCAAGCCCCATAGACAAAGCATGGGGCTTGCCGCAAGTGCGACCGTTAGGCGTCAGATGCGGTAAATCTGCCGGATCTGACGCAATAAGCCAAAAACACTGATGTGAAAGGGGCCTAATATTGGTCCAAGTGCGATCCAATGTTTTGTGGAATCTAACTGGAACCAAAAATACGCTCATCTGCCCTAAGCGACTAACATATATAAATACAGATACATTAAATATTATTTCCAATATGTTGTCAATTGACCTTCATGTAATTGAAACATAAGATTATAATTTCCCTTCCACTCTATATCAGCCAGTAATGTGCATTTTGGCATCCATTTCAAACACAGAAATAAATCTAATGTGACAATAAATTCATTAGTGTGAGAGAGGCTATACAGAATCTTACAAGAAAAATGACTCCACTTCATCTTGTAATAGATTTTATAAATGGTCACATTTTCTTTCTTTGCAGACAAAGGAGCACAGTATTGCCTAGTGCTTGTGAGTGGTACGCAAACCCACACTGGAACCCTCCACCAAAGAAAGTCACTGGAGCAAGGCACAAGATCTTACGCAGTAGATCACTTCATCAGGTATGTCACAGATGGGATATTGTGGTGAAAATGGTGTAGTGTTGTAATGAGCACATTGCCGCCAAATGGACCATAGGAACTTGTATTCATGGACAAATATGAAAAAGATTTTTAGACATGCTCTGTCCTCTGTGGACCTGTGCAAAAGCCAATGAATAGGGAGGTGGAGGGGATGAGCTGGGACGATCACCTATTGTAAATGCTACAGTCCTGTATTATCTGCTTAAGGCCACGTGCACACATTATTTGGCGAGTTTCTTACCTCAGTATTCGTTCAGTATTTCACCTCAGTATTTGATGAGTTTTTCACCTCAGTATCTGGTGAGTTTCTTACCTCAGTATTTGGTGAGTTTTCCACCTCAGTATTTGATGAGTTTTTCACCTCAGTATCTGGTGAGTTTCTTACCTCAGTATTTGGTGAGTTTTTTTACCTCAGTATTTGGTGAGTTTTTTACCTCAGTATTTGGTGAGTTTTTTACATTAGTATTTGGTGAGTTTTTTACCTCAGTATTTGGTGAGTTTTTTACCTCAGTATTTGGTGAATTTCTTACCTCAGTATTTGGTGAGTTTTTACCTCAGTATTTGTCGAGTTTTTTACATTAGTATTTGGTGAGTTTCTTACCTCAGTATTTGGTGCGTTTCTTACCTCAGTATTTGGTGCGTTTCTTACCTCAGTATTTGGTGAGTTTCTTACCTCAGTATTTGGTGCGTTTCTTACCTCAGTATTTGGTGCGTTTCTTACCTCAGTATTTGGTGAGTTTTTTACCTCAGTATTTGTCGAGTTTTTTACCTCAGTATTTGGTGAATTTCTTACCTCAGTATTTGGTGAGTTTCTTACCTCAGTATTTGGTGAATTTCTTACCTCAGTATTTGGTGAGTTTTTTACCTCAGTATTTGGTGAGTTTTTTACCTCAGTATTTGTCGAGTTTTTTACCTCAGTATTTGGTGAATTTCTTACCTCAGTATTTGGTGAGTTTCTTACCTCAGTATTTGTCGAGTTTTTTACCTCAGTATTTGTCGAGTTTTTTACCTCAGTATTTGGTGAATTTCTTACCTCAGTATTTGGTGAGTTTTTTACCTCAGTATTTGGTCAGTTTTTTACCTCCGTATTTGGTGAGTTTTTTACCTCAGTATTTGGTGAATTTTTTACATCAGTATTTGGGGAGTTTTTTACTTCAGTATTTGGTGAGTTTCTTACCTCAGTATTTGGTGAGTTTTTTTACATCAGTATTTGGGGAGTTTTTTACTTCAGTATTTGGGGAGTTTTTTACCTCAGTATTTGGGGAGTTTTTTACCTCAGTATTTGGTGAATTTTTTACCTCAGTATTTGGTGAGTTTTATTTTTACCTCAGTATGTGGTGAGTTTTTTACCTCAGTATTTGGGGAGTTTTTTACCTCAGTATTTGGTGAATTTTTTACCTCAGTATTTGGTGAGTTTTATTTTTACCTCAGTATGTGGTGAGTTTTTTACCTCAGTATTTGGGGAGTTTTTTACCTCAGTATTTGGTGAATTTTTTACCTCAGTATTTGGTGAGTTTTTTACCTTAGTTTTTGTAGCCAAAACCAGGAGTGAGTGATAAATACAGAGGTGGTGACGTGTTTCTATTATACTTCTGGTTTTGGCTTATAGATACTGAGGTGAAAAAACACTTTTTTCTAATATTTTTCTTATTATGTGTCTTCCAGATAAGGACACTAGTATTGAAAACTGTTCTTTGTAGAACAGGAAGCATGGGATCGCCACGATACATCCCACTCACCAACCTCAACATAGTCTAACAAATTATCAAATAACCCATTTCATATATAATCATAAATTTCCAAGCTTAAAACAACAACTGTCCGTTCAGGATAGACTGAGCAACCACCCGCTTAAAAAAAATAAAAACCACTGTGACAAAGACTAATTAGAATGGAGGGTGGGCTAGACTCTGGCTGACTATCACTGAGGAGAATAACACCTGGCATAAGTATACATAGCTCTCCTGACTCCCGCCAATTGACAAGCCAATCAGCTGTTTGTTGTATGCTTCTGCACAGTCATGTGACCACCGACTCTCCAGACCATCTACAAAACAAATACTATTAGCAAATAAACATACTCTATTAATTCAACCCCTTCACCCCCTGGCAATTTTCCGTTTTTTTTTTTTGTTTTTTCCCTCCCCTTCTTGCAAGAGCCATAACCTTTTTATTTTCCCATCAATACAGACACATGAGGGCTTGTTTTTTGCGGAACGAGTTGTACTTTCAGATGAAACCATTTAGCTATATTTGTATAGTGTTTAGAAACTGGGAAAAAAATTCCAACACGGTGAAATTGCAAAAAAAGTGCAATTACATGTTTTTTTTTATTTATCCATCATGTTCACTATATGGTACAACTGATGTGTTGGTATCATGCCTCGGCTTGGTACAAGTTTGTAGATGCCAAACATGTATACTTTTACTGTTATCTAAGTGGTGAAAAAAATTCAGAAGTTTTTAAAGAAACAGAATTAAGCTTTTGTCGCCATTTTCTCATTTTTCGGGATCTGGTGCTGTGTGACGGCTTATTTTTTGCGTCTTGATCTAACATTTCTAATGATACCATTTTGGGGTAGATGCGCTGTTTTGATTGTCCGTTATTGCATGTTATTGCAATGTTCCAGCGACGAAAAAATTTAATTTTGGCGTTTTTACTTTTTTTTTCTGTTACGCAGTTTACAGATCAGTTTACTTGATTTCATATTTTGATAGATTGGACTTTTCTGAATGCGGTGATACCAAATATGTGTATTTTATTTTAATAGGTTACATTTTTAATGGGGTAAAAGGGGGTGAATTTAACTTTTGTGGGGTTTTTTTTCATATTTTTAAAAACATTTTTTTATTTTCTCTTTATTTTACACTGGCCACTAGAGGGCCTCAGCACTGTGCAGTCCATTCACTTGTCCTATGTACTGAAGAGCTGCAGCCCTTCTGTACATAGGGAATGTGTTCACTGTCTGTGGATGCTGGGGCTTGCTAGCCATCCACAGAAAGTGATCCCAGACAGCTTCCGAGGTCATTACAGGACCCTGGGCTCTACAGGTGACAGATTAAGATCCTGTGATCGCTTCATGGGCTCTCCGATCACGGCGTGGAACATTGCAATCCCTGCTGCAGGGCTCTGGATCATGCTGTTAATGAATGACAGCATGATCCAAAGGGTAAATAGCGCCGATCAGATCACGAATTTGATCGGCGCTGTTAGATACACATCTAATCTGATGACATCAGCTGGGATGTCCAGGGGATGGTGCGGGCTCACAGTGTGAGCTCGCATCAAAGTGTGGGAGGGCAAGTTGTGAAGAAGTTAAAAACCTCAAACCAAGAAAATATTGACCTAATGAGACTAAAAGGGGGTGGTGACCAGTAATCGCATTACCATTTGTTCCCCCACGCTATAGGCTATAAAGGAGGGTCCTATGCATGAGGACACAGTCCGAAATACCAAAATCCACAGAGAAATACAGCAGCATAGAAATAGTAGTGGTAGAAATACACTCAAAAGTTTCACCACAGAAATTACCTGCATTGCATCATCAGGATATCTATTTTTGTTGCAGGGAGCTAAAGGTTCACTAAGGGTGCTTTCACACAGCGTTTTTGTGCTGTCCGAGGAGATCCGACTTTTTGCAGGACCTCTCGGACCCCAACGGATCCAAACTGATGCCTGCAATCGGATGCCAAATAGGCATCCGATTCTGATATTTTGCAGGATCAGTTTGGATCCTCTCCCTGCTCCTCCTGTCACCTCGTCCCCCTCCTCTCACCTCGCTTCTCTCTCCCTCTTGTCACCTCTTTCTTCCCTCCTCTCTCTGTTCCCTCTTTGTCCCCTCTTTCTCCCCCAATTTGTCCCTTCTTTGTCCCCTTTTTGTCTCCCTCTTTGTCCCCTCTTTCGCCCCCTCTTTTGCCCCCTCTTTCTCCCCTCTTCTTCCCCTCTTCTTCCCCTCTTTGTCTCCTCTTTCGCCACCTTTTCCAGACCTTAAAAAATAAAAAAAAAAATCTTTAT
>JARQOC010002677.1:0-22754 GCA_033576535.1 Allobates femoralis | reverse complement strand
ATACTGATTATCTTAGATGCGGATTCTAAGTTTCGCAGGAAGAAATTGACAACATAGTGTGGGCTGAAATTCCTAACCAAGAAAAATATCCTGAGCTGTATGATATTGTCATCTCTCATATTGTTCATGGTCCATGCGGTGAAACAAATCCAAAAAGTCCATGCATGGAAAACGGAAAGTGTACCAAAGGCTTTCCAAAGGAGTTAAAACAGCACACTGTTAAAGACTTGGATGGCTACCCATCCTACCGGCAAGCACACATTGATAACATTGTTCACAAAAAAAAAAGATAAATAACTCGTGGATAGTCCCATACAATCCGTACTTATCAAAATCCTACAACTGTCACATCAACATAGAAATCTGCGCTTCAATAAAAAGTTTCAAATATCTTTTCAAGTACATCTACAAGGGCCATGACAAAGCTAATGTTGAGAGATCCAAGATGGCCGCGGATCTGAGAGGACACATTTGACAGCCCTCCCAGCAGCATTGCAGAATCTGCGGCATCTAACCTCGTGGGGCGGTCACACAGTTAACAATTAGGGCACTGAATCCCTACACAACACCTGGGACTTGAAAAACGGAAAATTAGGACCACTGTACTGCCTCATCGGGACTTTAGACCTGCTGCACGAGGTACCACCGGCTCTCTTCCAGCCACACATCATTCTACCAGCAAGGGACCCTGCAGCGATGCAACCATCCACCATCTACCATGTAGGATGTTCAGAGGTCATCTTTGGTTTAAAAGTGTTTATGACCCATGATGGCCAGGATCTCTTGTTTATTTGTCTTGCATTTATTACCTTCTGCTGTTTTGAGTTTCTTTGATTGATTGATTAACAAGTGTAATAGACCCAGATCTAAGTAGAAACTCACTATATAATAATAATATAATAATAAAACTTTATTTGTATAGCGCCAACATATTCCGCAGCGCTTTACAGTACAACGGTACATATAAGAAAAATATATGGTACAGAAACGTAATGCAGAACAGTAGTTACATACAAGAAACATAGAATCAACTTAGGAAATACAATAAAAAGGCAGAAAATGAAGGTGACCCTGCTCGAGGGAGCTTACAATCTAAGACGGGATGGGAACACAAAGTACAGGGGCTTATAACAATGAATATCTTACGTCTAAGTGACTACTGTTAGGGAGAAGGATAGGCCGCCCTGAAGAGGTGTGTTTTTAGGGAGCGTCTGAAGCTATGCAAGTTGTGGATGGTCCTAATTTCTTGGGGTAGAGCATTCCAGAGTTTTGGTGCAGCTCGAGAGAAGTCTTGAAGTCGGGAATGGGAGGTTCGGATTAATGCCGATGTTAGTCTGAGGTCACGTTCAGAGCGAAGGGGACGGGTGGGGTGGTAGACAGAGATGAGGGTAGAGAGGTAGGGAGGTGCCGCACCATGAATAGCTTTGTGGGTGACAACGAGCAATTTGAATTGGATTCTATAGTGTACGGGCAGCCAATGTAGTGACTGGCACAGAGCAGAAACATCTGAGTAACGGTTTGCTAGATAGGTGATCCTGGCTGCTGCATTGAGGATAGACTGGAGAGGGGAAAGCTTACTGTGGGGGAGGCCAGCTAATAAAGAATTACAGTAGTCAAGGCGGGAATGAATCAGGGCCACGGTGAGGGTTTTAGTTGTTTCTGTGGTGAGGAAAGGGCGAATTCTGGAGATATTTTTCAGGTGCAAGCGACAGGAGCGGGTGAGAGATTGTATATATGGGGTGAAGGAGAGATCAGTGTCCATCAAAACACACGAGACAGCGAGCCTGCTGACTGGGCGTTATCGTGGTGCCGCACACCGAGAGAGAGATGTCAGATTTAGGGAGGTTGGCAGAGGGTGGGAGCAGAAGAAGTTCAGTTTTGGAAAGGTTGAGTTTCAGATAGAGAGTGGACATGATATTGGAGACTGCGGTTAGACAGTCATTGGTGTTTTTTATTAGAGCAGGGGTAAGGTCAGGGGCTGAAGTGTATAGTTGTGTGTCATCAGCATAAAGATGGTACTGAAAGCCAAATCTGCTGATGGTCTGTCCGATCGGGGCTGTGTAGAGAGAGAAGAGGAGAGGGCCAAGGACTGAACCCTGAGGGACCCCAATAGTGAGAGGAAGAGGGGATGAAGTGGAGCCAGCGAATGATACACTGAAAGAGCGGTCAGAAAGATAGGAAGAGAACCAGGAGAGAGCCGTGTCCTTGATGCCAATGGAGTGCAGCATAGAGAGTAGGAGCTGATGGTCGACAGTGTCAAAAGCCGCAGAGAGGTCAAGAAGGATAAGCAGAGAGTGGTCACCATTACGTTTTGCTGTCAGAAGGTCATTGGTCACTTTGATGAGGGCAGTTTCTGTAGAATGTAAGGGGCGGAAGCCAGACTGCAATGGGTCTAAAAGAGAGTGAGTGGCAAGGTAATGGGTGAGGCGAGAGTAGACCAGGCGTTCCAGGAGTTTAGAGATGAAGGGGAGATTGGAGACTGGTCTGTAGTTATTTGTGCAGGATGGGTCAAGAGATGTTTTCTTTAGTAGTGGAGTGATAATAGAGTGTTTGAAGGAGGAGGGGAAGATGCCAGTAGAGAGGGAGAGATTGAAGATTGTGGTTAAGTGACTGGTGACCACTGGAGAGAGGGTCTGTAGTAGGTGTGAGGGAATGGGGTCAGAGGTGCATGTAGTGGGACGTGAGGACGAGAGGAGCCTGGAGACTTCTTCTTCTGTGGCTGGGTCAAAAATGGAGAGTGAGCCAGAGGGGATGTGGGGACAGATGGGAGTAGAAACACTTGAAGGTTGGGAGCTGATTTCCTGACGGATGTTTTCTATTTTCTCTGTGAAGTAAGAGGCCAGATCATCAGCACAGAGGTCAGTGATAGGAGCCTGCACTTTCGGACTGAGGAGAGAGTGAAATGTGTCAAAAAGTTTCTTTGAGTTGTTGGCTAGTGAGGAGATCAGGGTGGTGAAGTAGGTCTGTTTGGCGAGGTGAAGGGCAGAGTTATAGGTTTTTAGCATGAATTTATAATGGATGAAGTCTCCTGGTGAGCGAGTTTTCCTCCATAGGCGTTCGGCACTCCTCGAGCATCGCTGGAGGAATCGAGTTTGTGATGTGAGCCAGGGCTGTTTTACTCTGTGTTTGGAGGTTCTAAGGGTGAGGGGTGCTACTTGGTCCAGGGTACTTTTGAGAGTGTCATTGTAGTAATTCACAGCCAGATTGGGGCAGGAGAAGGAGGAGATTGGGGACAGTGATGAGAGAAGAGAGTCTGTGAATGTGTGAGGGTTGATGGCCTGTAGATTTCTGAATGTGTGATAGGTCGGACTATGCTGTGATGGGCGAGGGTTTGTGAGTGTGAAGGTGAGAATGTTGTGATCAGAGAGAGAAGGAGATGAGTTGTCTAAAAAGGAGGTAGAGCAGAGTCGGGTAAAGACCAGGTCAAGGGTGTTACCATCCTTATGTGTCTCAGAGGTTGAGAGTTGCGAGAGGCCAAGAGAAGTGGTTAGAGCTAGGAGCTGGGATGCAGATGTGGAGTTGAGGCTGTTTATGGGGATGTTAAAGTCTCCCGGGATGAGGGTTGGTAATTCTGAGGACATGAAGTGCAGCAGCCATGTGGAGAAGTGGTCGAGGAAGTGGGTGGTTGAACCTGGGGGGCGATACACCACCGCTACTCTGAGGGGGAGGGGACGGAACAGCCTAATGGTGTGAACCTCAAAAGAAGGGAATGAGAGTGATGGAGCGGGGGGATGACCTGGAAAGTACATTGTGGGGACAGGAGTAGGCCAACTCCACCACCACGTCTGTTTCCAGGTCTCGGGGAATGAGAGAAGTGCAGACCGCCGTAGGAGATAGCAGCAGGGGAGGCAGTGTCTGAGTCCTGGATCCAGGTTTCAGTAAGGGCCAAAAGGTTAAGAGAGTTACTGAGAAAGTAGTTGTGGATAAAGGGAAGTTTGTTGCATGCGGACCGTGTATTCCAGAGGGCACATTTAAAAGAAGGAGATGGAGGTGTGCAGGTAATGCTAATAAGGTTACTGGGATTTCTATGTGAGGTGTGTGGGGGGGGGGTTGAAGTTGGAAGAGGGTGGCCCAGGATTGGGAGAAATATCGCCTGACATAAGCAGTAGTAGAAAGAGGAGGAGAAAGTAATGTTTGGCTCTATGACATTGTTTTTGTTGAGGCAAGACCCTGGAATATGACGGGCTTAGATTATTGAGTAGGGTGAAGAGAGTATGGGAGCAGGACATAGTAAAGGGAAGTAGAGAGGGGCTGATGTGGATAAAGGGTGATGGAGGGGGAATGGGGCGATAAAAGTGGATGACTAATGCACATACATATAAAAGCATTGAAATGAACGTCATTTTGATGCGATGGGCTAAGTAAAGTACTGAATGGTAGTAAATAGGTAGAGTTGTTACCTTCTGGTTACCTCTGGTCTATCTCTGAATTCCACTTAAAAATGCCACTTTGAAATGGCACAGATGCCAAGGCACAGAATGCCTTACACCATGCTACTTATAGTTCTAGTGAGCAACAAACAATATGCCAGGTAGGAAGAGGGGAGGGGTCAGAGGAGAAGGATTCATCACACCAGGGGTCAATTAACAAATTACTGCTAAGTGGAAAGTTTGGGTCAGGATCAGCAGGAGACAGAGACAAGGGCAGGAGGAGAAAAAAATAAAAAAAGCATATTTCTGAGGTACAAAGTAGATGGGAGAATATGTTATACCATCAAAATACATTAGGGGCACACAGTCAGCTTGGATACAGTGGAGGTTAGATACGTCACTATGAAGTCTCTTTCCGTACCATCAAAATACATTAGGGGCACACAGTCAGCTTGGATACAGTGGAGGTTAGATACGTCACTATGAAGTCTCTTTCCGTACCATCAAAATACATTAGGGGCACACAGTCAGCTTGGATACAGTGGAGGTTAGATACGTCACTATGAAGTCTCTTTCCGTACCATCAAAATACATTAGGGGCACACTATATATGTAGAGCCACCTAAAGGGGTGCAATCATGCGGGTCTTGCAATCATGCCAACTGCATAAGTGCCAACTGTAGAAGTGCAGTTACACCGGGCAGTTAAACGGGGCAGGAAACGGGTAAGTCATGCAAGACAAAAAAAAAGATATGCAATTTGTTCACTTGTACTGCAATTATGTGTTATAGGAGAAGAAAAAGAAGTCGCACTCAGAGCTTCTATAAACAGCGGTTCTTTATTGTGCTTCAGTGCACACAGCAGGTGGTGGCATGCGGGTGGGAGGACGGGGGGCACTGCAATTATGTATTCACTATGTAAACCCCAGACTACTCATCACTACTGACCATTCACCCACCACTACAGCTCTCCTTCCCGCTGCATCTGACCCACGCTACTCCTATCCCCCGCTCACCATCCACAATTTATCCCCTCCTTTGCACTCTCACTCCCATCCTTCTCCACTTCCTGCTACCCCCGCTCATCCCTCCACCCAGCAACAAAGTACTTCTCTCACCCTCCATCCTACCTAACCACCTCACCCACTCCTCTGAACTATTCATGCACTTTCAATCCTCCATCTCCAATCAGGCACAGCCACCACGTAAACTCTCATGCTCCCACCTGCTAACCCTCTCCCTGCTCCTCCTACTCGCTGGTGACATTTCCCCTAATCCCGGCCCCCCCCCCGCCACATCCCCACAGCCACCTACACCCCACCCCCACGTCCCATCACCAACTCTCATAACCCCACCATCACCCACCCTCGTAACCTGACCAACCTTAGACCCATCCCCCCAGCCCCTGCTCCTCTAATCTCCCTGCCAGGCGCACTCTGGAACGTCCGCTCAGTCTGTAATAAGCTCACAGACATCCATGAACTCTTTATTTCTAATAAACTCTCATTCCTTGGCATCACAGAGACCTGGATCACCCCCTCCGACACGGCCTCCCCTGCTGCACTATCCTACGGCGGATTCAATCTTTCCCACACACCCCGCCCCTCTGACAAACATGGCGGAGGTGTCGGCATTTCTCCTATCCGACACCTGCTCCTTCGCCCCTATTCCATTACCCCCCCTCTGCTACTCTCCCATCTTTCAAAGCCCACTCTGTCCGCATCTTCTCCCCCTGTAACCTCCAGCTAGCTGTCATCTACCGCCCCCCTGGATCCATCCCCACCTTCCTCGACCACTTTACCACCTGACTACTTCATTTCTTCTCTACTGACATCCCCACCATCATTATGGGTGATTTCAATATCCCCATTGACACTGCCCACCAAACCGCCTCTCAACTTCTTTCCCTGACCTCCTCCTTCGGGCTCTCCCAATGGTCCTCCTCTGCCACCCACAAAGATGGCCACAGGCTGGATCTCATCTTTACCCGTCTTTGCTCCTTTACTAATCTCACAAACTCAACCCTCTCCCTGTCTGACCACAATCTGCTGACCTTCTCCTCCCTCACCTCCCCTACTACATCACCACCTCTCCGCAAACTTGATCATCCCCGCAGAAACCTAAAACACATTGATCTACACTCACTCTCAGAATCCCTCCTCCCGCTCGCCAACATAACATCTATACGTGACACAGACACTGCCACCACCCTCTACAACACCACATTAACCAAGGCCCTCGACCTAGCAGCTCCCCTCACATATCACGCTCCACGCACTAATAGGCAACCCTGGCACACCACCCTCACTAAAGACCTGAGACGGGCAACCAGGGTCGCCGAGAGGCGATGGAAAAAATCACGTTCCACTGAGCATTTTGCGCTGTTCAAACAGTCCCTCATCGCCTTCAAGACTGCACTTGCCACCGCCAAACAAACCTTCTTCTTATCCCTAATAACCTCCCTGTCCAACAATCCCAAGCAACTTTTCAAAACCTTCAATTCCTTACTCCGCCCGCCTGCTCCCCCTCCCTCTCCCCTTATCTCTGCAGAAGACTTTGCCTCCTTCTTCAAAGAAAAGATTGACAGAATCAGAGACAGCTTTGATCCACTGTCCCCACAGCCTCCCCTCTCACCTATACTGTTCTCTACTTCCATCAACTGCTTCCCCCCATAACTGAAGACCAGCTCTCCTCCCTCCTGTCAAAATCACACCTCACCACCAGCGCCCATGACCCGCTCCCATCCCACCTCATTGCCAACCTCACCTTCGTTATCATCCCAGCCCTAACTCATCTTTTCAACCTATCACTTACCACTGGCACCTTCCCCTCAGCCTTCAAACACGCCTTGATCACACCCATCTTCAAAAAACCCTCCCTCGATCCCACAACTGTCTCCAACTACCGCCTTATATCTCTCCTCCCTTTCGCCTCTAAACTACTTGAACAGCATGTCCACTCTGAGCTGTCCTCTCACCTCTCCTCCTGCTCCCTCTTTGACCGCCTGCAATCTGGCTTCCGACCCCTCCACTCTACTGAAACAGCCCTGACCAAAGTCACAAATGACCTACTACATGTGAAAGACAAAAGAAATATAGGGGGCGCACTAGTGCATTACCATTATTACCAAGTGGGAAGATTCAATTAAGTAATCACTAACCTATTCCTGTTGTGCAATCCCCGCACAACAATGGTGTAGATTTAGAAAGTAGTCGGGGTCTCCTTGAGAAAGACGGTACTACACCGTCGAAACATGTCGTGGCGGATGGAGGATTTTCAATAAAAGGACTTTCCAGTCATCAGAGTCCTCAGCTTTGTTTTGGAGCGCTCAGCACGAGACCGTGCAAATTGAATTCACACAAATGACCTACTGACTGCCAAAAGCAAGCGCCACTACTCTGTTCTCCTCCTCCTCGTCCTATCCGCCGCCTTCGACACTGTTGACCACTCACTTCTACTACAGATCCTGGAATCTCTTGGCATCACGGACCTTGCCCTCTCTTGGATCTCCTCATACTTAACGGACCGCACCTTCAGCGTCACCCACTCCCACACATCCTCCTCGCCCTACCCCCTATCTGTCAGGGTCCCCCAGGGCTCAGTTCTTGGACCATTACTGTTCTCAATCTACGCTCTCGGCCTAGGGCAACTCATTGAGTCCCATGGCCTCCAATATCACCTCTACGCCGACGACACCCTAATCTACCTGTCTGGTCCTGACATCGTCTCCCTTGTATCCAAAATTCCACACTGCCTGTCCGCCATCTCACCCTTCTTCTCTGCTCGCTTCCTTAAGCTGAACATGGACAAAACCGAGTTCATAGTCTTCCCCCCAAGACGCTCCCCCTCACTACCTGACCTATCCATTGTCGTCAACGACTGCTCTCTCTCTCCAGTCCCATTCACAACCTGTCCCATCCATACATCTCTGACATGGTCTCCCGATACCTACCCTCACGCAACCTGCGATCCTCCCAAGAGCTTCTCCTCTACTCCCCCCTCATCTCCTCTTCGCACAACCGCATACAGGATTTCTCCCGTGCTTCACCTATACTCTGGAACTCTCTGCCCCAACACATCAGAAATTCTCCTACCCTGGGAACCTTCAAAAGAAGCCTGAAGACCCACCTCTTCCACCAAGCCTACCACCTGCAATAAGACCCGATCCACCACACCGCCTCACGACTGGAATGTCCCTTTCCCACTGTATCCCCACCCGCCCCTCGTAGACTGTGAGCCTTCGCGGACAGGATTTCTCCCCTTTGTATCTGTACAACCGAATTGTCAACATTTATTGTTACTTGTATTGCTACTATGTTACTTGTCCTAGTCTGCCCTTTTAGCATGTAAAGCGCCATTAAATATAATGGCGCTATATAAATAAATAATAATAAAATAATAATAATCTACCACACTGACACCTGCAGAAGCTAAGGTCCTGCAGCGGTGAAGCACAGAAGACAGAGCCCCTGAGATCGGACTGCAGAGATCCGCACTGCTGTTCACAAGCCCCCGGCGCGGCCGCAGAGGTGAGGAGGTGGGTGCCATTATACACGAGCACACAGCACTCAGCTGCCAGAGAACAGACGGCCGGAGCCAGCACACTGACTTAAACTGCGGCCTCTCCCCACTGTCCCCCCGCGACGTGGGACTGCTTGAACAGTGCGGGCGCTGGAGTGGGAGTGAGAGACAGGCTGAAAGGGAGATCAATAGCAATATCGCGGCTGGCCCCATAAAACACGGAGCTTTGAAGTAAAGACCGCTGATTGGGTGCCCCTCATCCACTCACTCAGGCTATTGTTTGAGATGATCACAACAGGACACCTCTGCTTATCCTTAAAGGACCTTATTAACCATTTGGCTGCAGCAACAACCAAGCAGGCAGCACAGCTACAGCAGACTCGGTAAGGAGGCTTTTCATTTTTTCAAAGGGCCCCCTATTGACCATCTATCTGCAACCGCTGTCCAGCAGGCAGTGCATCTGCAGTGAATGCAGTAAAGAGGCTTATCGAGTGAGAAGCACACCCTGGGCTGCCGGGTGTCTGCTCCCGTTTCCAGTGGACACTCACTGCCTCCATACTGCTGCCAGAAGCCGCGCGGGTCATAACCAACACCCGGCCACTGCCCGGACCATCCATGACAGCGCAGTGAGACTGGCTGGCTCAGGGAACGCATACCAACGGGAACAGCCGGCACTTCCATCCCCGCCGCCATTACACAGTGGCGGTAATATAGAGACCGGTGTCCCGGATTCTGACCTAACAGCTCGGTTGGCACAGTAACTCGATACTGCAACACCGATCCCGCTGGCTGAAGAACCGCAAGAGCGGGTAAGTGCAGGTGGCATCTGCTACAGGGAGGGCAGCACAAGAGCAGGGCACCCCACATCTCCCCACTATTTAGGCCTTAAGACACTAAAATCACTGAAGGAGCCCTACAACTTCAGAGGAGTCGGGCAACAAACTGAGATACACCACAAGAGGTGACAAGAGTCCAGGAGGAAAACAGGGGATTAACTCTTTACGCCACCTCCCTTTATAATCAAAACAGGGGGGCGTGTCCTGCTGCTGATGGCGCCGGACGCCTGCTGAGAAGGCTCCGACGCTCAGGCTGATCCACCGGCACCCACCGGCTTCTACCGGGCTCTAACGCCTCTGTGTAACAGGAGAAGACCCTCCGCACAACACTGTGATGCCGCGTGCGGGCTCCCGGCGCCGGGAAACAGACGGTAAACTTACCGACTTCTTTGGGACTGACGCGCTGAAGCCCTCCAAAATGGCGTCGGCTAATTCAGCCCCTGCAGCTTCCTCATCCCCCACAGGGCACGCTCCGCGCTCACCGCGCTCTCCTCCCGGATCTCAAAGAAGGGGGACTGGAGACAGAGATGAATCCCCAGTTTCAAAACGATCCCTCCGGGAAATGCTGGGGTCCCTAAGGGACTCCATGCTAGGAGAAATACGCTCCATGATAGGGGACCTGCGCACAGACATGGCGGCTCTGGGTGAAAGAACGTCACACCTTGAAACAAAGATGACGGACTTTGTAACTGCTCACAACAACCTCGCTGACAATTATGAAGTGATAGATAAGGAGATGAAAAAGACGCAGTTAACCCTTTCCCACCTTGAGGACGGATTGCGTAAAAACAATGTCAAACTGCGAGGTGTAATGGAACTGGACCAAGAGGAGGATCTCAGGAGTATCATAACTACGTTCCTTTCGGCGGTGCTCCCAGACGTTCCCCCTGCAGTGCTGGAGGTAACCAAGGCGTATAGACTACCAAAACCGGCCAAAATGGCCAAGGACATCCCAAGAGATATCCTGATCTCGTTTCAACGGCCCGATGCGAGAGAAACCCTCCTACGTGCCATGCGCTCCCACCCTACCCTGCCAGACCCGTTCGCCACTGCGGCGGTTTTCTCGGACCTTTCACCAGGGACTCTTGCCAGACGCAGGGAATTCGCACCAAGCTGCAGGGTTCTACATGAGAAGGGGATTCAATACATCTGGGGATCCCCGGTTTCCCTGACCTTCCGCTACAAAGGGGCGAGACAATTCTTTCAGTCTCCATCACAACTACGCAAAGCCCTGCGAGCCTGGAATCTTTCTGGCCCGGGAGGCTCTCCGACGACTGACCATGACGGACCCCGACGTAGTTCTCAACGAAGGGTCGAAAAAAGCTCTAGCCGGAGCCCGGAAACAACGCGATGATGCCTGCGCGGCCGTGCCTCAGGCTTGTATAACTGTTATCTGAGGAGATCCTCGCATTGTCCCCAGGTCGACCCTAACTCGGGTCGCGGGTGACCGAGGGTCTCCCTACCCCCAGGAGACCCCTGGGTATGGGATCCGTCGAGCGGGAGGTGAGCTAGAATATTTTCTGCTCTCCCTAACCAGCTCGCCGGATCTGGCCCGGGTGGTTCTTAGTTTTCTAAGGTTTACATTTGTGTGTTTCAACAGCTTGTTTGACGTTTTCCCTTCCCCCTCCGTTCCCCCCCCACCTCCGTCCATCCCCTCTCCGGTCACTCCCATTGCTCTCTCTTCTCTTTCTTTCTTTCATTCTATTCTTTCCTATCTCTTTCCTCTGAACTCTATCTACCTCCTTCTCGAGGCCAACAAGTGTCACTGGTCCCGGGGTCTCCCGTACCTCCCAATCTGCTGCACTTGATCCCAATAGCTTATGGCGGGGCCAACATCAATGATCCAGATTGCCTCCCTTAATGTGAAAGGGTTGAACTCTGCGGCGAAGCGGTCCTTTCTATGGAGGGAGGCGCGTAGACTGCGTGCTGATGTGCTATGCGTCCAAGAAACGCATCTACTGACATCAGACAATCACAGGGTCCATCACCCATCTTACCCCCATATTTTCTTTGCAAACAACACTGTAAAAAAGGCAGGGATATGCGTTATAGTAAGTAATAAATTACAGTTCCAACTTAAATCGACCGAGTCCGACCCACTGGGGAGGTTCCTTATACTGAAAGCTCTCATCTCTGAGGAATTGTACACAATTGTAGCGTTGTATGCGCCCAATGTGGGACAATTTAAATTCCTGAATGCTTTATTTAAGAAACTGAGGGCTTCGGTAGAGGGCTCCCTGATAATTTTAATGCTATAATGGAGAGCAGACTGGACACATCTTCCCCATCTACACGACGAGGGCGGCATCTGTCCCAACTGTGCCGTGAATTCGGCCTCCACGACGTGTGGCGATACCTCCATGCCGAAGAAAGGGACTTCACATTCTTTTCTAGCAGTCACAAGTCCTATTCCAGGATTGATATGTTTTTGGTAGGGGAGGCATTGCTGCTCCGCTGTGAGTCGGCTTCTATAGGTCAGATCTCATGGTCGGATCACGCCCCCATCTCTCTGGGTATTAGCTTAGGGCAAAAGGAGGTCTCGCCCCGTCGCTGGAGGATGAATGTGGGCCTGTTATCCAATCAAGACGTTGTCAACTTCTTAGACTATAGTCTGGAAGACTATTTCCAACTGAACGATAATGGGGAGGTCTCGGATGGTCTGCTGTGGGCTGCCCATAAAGCAGTACTTAGGGGTCTCCTCATACAGAAGGCAGCACAACAAAAGCGAACGAGAGATAAACGATGGAGAGAGCTCACTGAGCAGATAACGGAATTAGAAAATATCAATAAAGCCGCCCAGACCCAGCGGATCACATCACAAATTCTAGCTTTACGAAATGATCTCAGATCCCTCCTGTTATACCAACATGAACTGGGTCTTCGAAAACTTAAGACACGATTCTACGCTGCTGGAGATAGAGCGGGTAGACTGTTGACCAGACGACTTAAAAAACGGGTAGTGCAGTCAATGGTAACCTCCATGAAAACGACAGGAGGGGGGATAGTCAGAAACCCAAATAAGATCGCCGATGCCATGGCAGACTTTTACTCATTCTTGTACAACTTAAAAGACGATCCCAAGACCCCACAACCGACAATAGAACGTATCCGAGATTATCTGGACCGTTTAGATCTGCCAACTCTCCCTCAGGACAAGCTGCAGGGACTGAACACCCCATTCTCACTGACGGAAGTGTGGGCGGTGATTGGGTCTCTGAAGTTAAACTCAGCCCCAGGCCCTGATGGCTTGGCAAACGAATATTATAAAACCTTCTCCCACCATCTTGCGCCCTACCTGCTCCGACTCTTTAATACCTGGCAGGCTGAAGGGGTCCTCCCTCCGGAGGCCCTGGAGGCCACGATCACAACAATTTTAAAACCAGGAAAACCGTCTGACTCACCAGGGAGCTATCGGCCGATCTCCCTCTTGAATACGGACGTAAAAATCTATGCTAGACTTCTGGCAGCTCGCCTATCGGAGAGTGTCTCATTCCTGGTAGACTCGAATCAGGTGGGCTTTGTAGGGGGACGCCAGGCGAGAGATGGAACTCGGCGTATGATTGACCTCATAGAAATAGTTGAGGTCCGGGGGACCCCCAGTGTATTCCTGTCGTTAGATGCGGAAAAAGCGTTCGACAGGGTGCACTGGGGTTACCTACAGGAAGTCCTAGTGAAGTTCGGCTTCTCGGGTCCTATATTGAGGGCAATACTGAGCCTTTACACGAATCCGAGAGCACGTGTCTCTACGTCTGGACTTCTCTCCCGCCAATTTAATATATCAAATGGGACCAGACAGGGATGCCCCCTGTCTCCCCTGATTTTTGCTCTAATTATGGAGCCGTTTGCCGCTGCCATCAGGGCCGAGAGGGGATCTCGGGCATACAGGTAGGAGTGAGGCGTCACGTCATTGGCCTGTACGCGGATGACGTGATCGTTGCCTGCACAGACCCTGGAACCTCGCTCCCAAACATCATCAGGGCCTTGGATGCCTTCTCGGAGGTCTCGTACTATAAATTGAACTTGAGTAAGTCTACGGCACTTCCCCTCAATCTCACGCAGCTGGAGTTCGAGGATCTCTCCGGTCGTTTTGCATTTCACTGGGCCCCAGAGGGTATCCAGTACCTGGGTATCATACTATGCCCATCACAGAGGTTGGCACAGGTTAATCTCTCAGCATTGATTACGTCTCTGCGGGGATCTATGAACTCCAGCGCACAGCCCCTGCTATCATGGATGGCCAGGATACAAGCAGTCAGGATGCTTTGGTTTCCAAGGCTTCTATACCTGTTCCGCTGTGTCCCGGTTGCATACCCGAAGTCCCTTCTTACTCAACTCCAAAACCTCCTTGACAGATTTGTGTGGGCAGCGGGTCGTCCGAGGATTAACTGAAAAACACTGCACAGGAATCTACGGGGGGGTGGAATGGGAGTCCCAGACGTTATTTCATACTGCAAAGCAGCCTCTTTGGAGGCTGTCAGAGACCTATGCAGAACTTCATCCTCTTCGGGATGGACACAATTAGAGTTGGACTTCGCACCGGGAGCCTCACCTGGCAAGACTATTTGGGGTTCGTCACTGGGTCCAACGGAGAAATCCCACCCACTGGGCACTATCCGAAACCTTTTATCAGAATGGGGTAAGGTCCCTAAGACCTGGACTAAGTTCTCACCGGAGAGGATCCCCTTATCGGCACTACAAGTTCACATTCCCACGTTAAATATTGCCTTGTTGCAGAATTTGGGCATCACTTCTCTAGCAGATCTGTTGAAGGGTCCTGAGCTAATCTCCTTTGCAGAGTTCATCCGAAACAACCCGGAACAAAAAGACATGTTCCTGCAGTACTCTCAGGTCCGTCATTTTTTGAAGTCTGCGGACTGCTGGCACGATTTAAAACCCACCGCCCCCTCACCCTTCCAGCATTTCCTCTTCTCGGAGAACCCGAAACCCAAGGGCCTCTCGATTATATACGAGGGTCTACTGGAGTTGTCCTCTCCCGGCCGTCCTTCTTACGTCGCCGCTTGGGAGAAAGACCTGTCCTTTGAGGCAGAGGAGGAGGATTGGGAGGGAGCGGTTTGCTGCGTCTCCCGAGCAACTAGGTGTATCAATCACCTGGAATCTCTCAAAAAAATTCATCTCCGATGGTACACCCCCCCCACAAGTTTGGCGAGATTTGGAAGCGGTAACTCCCCACTTTGTTGGAGACTCTGCGGCCAAAAAGGAGATCTCGCACATATGTGGTGGTTGTGCCCTCAAATAGCCCAATTTTGGACCTTGGTAGCCAGCCTGATTGAAGTGACCATGGAGATGAAGTTTCCCCTACTACCGCAGCTTGCGGTCCTACACATTGGGGCAGAGATCCTTCCACCAATCCCCCGCCACATGATCTCATACATTTTAATAGCGGCTAGACTTTGCATTGCCGCTTCCTGGAAGTCCCCGGCCCCCCCCACGATGTCAGATCTAACGAAACGACTGAATGGAATATTTGCACATGAATTCCACCTAGCATTAGATGCACCCACGAGGCGGTATGTGGTTGAGGCTTGGGACCTTTGGGCAATTCACCCTCTTGCAGATAAACCCCCTCCTTAACAAGTCTCAGGAGGTAACATTTTCTATTTCCTATTCTCTATTTTCTATTTTCTCCTTTCTCTCTTCTCTTGCTTCTTTTTCTCCAGCCTTCCTCGTCCCCCTCTCATTATCCTTACTTGCTCGGGACCTCTCTATCCCCGCCCCTGCGGACACCTTCCTCCTTGTCTCTCTCTGTTACTCCTCCCCTCCTCTGTCTCCCATTCCCTTTTGTATCATGACTCTCTTATAATCTATTTCCCTCCCCCTCCTCACCTCGTCCCACAAGGGAGAGTTTCAGGTCAAACTTATACTGTTCGTCCTGGACGAATCGTGGTACTCAACCTGTCGGCAATGAATATAAGAAGAACACTTTCAACTTTGCCTCCACATAAAAGACAATGTTATTCAGTTATGAGATGAAAGGATGCCGTCTTATATAAATACAATCTCCTTTGAACTTTTTAAGGATTTTGCAGTATCACGAGTTGTATTGAGGGTTCACTCTGAGTTCTATCCCTTGAACCCTTGTTCTACTTCCTCTCTCCATACCCCCCCCCCCCACCCCCCCTTATGTCACCCTCTGGATGGGGTAAAAATCCAACGTTTATTCTCATTGTAGTGAATATTGTATGTAATTTTTGAGCCGACGGGGAATTCCCTTCAGGCCAATAATATGTTGTCTCATCGTCCTTGTTTTTTATGGTTCAAAACAATAAAATATTTTGAAGACTATAATCAAAACAGGCAGGAGACTTTCTCCTCTTGGAAAGAGTATAGCTACCAGAGTTGACTGTGTATCTGGTTATAACAGAACTGTGCATCTTTACACTGTCTGATATTTGTTCCCAGATGGTGAGACCCAGAGCAGCCAAGGTCTGGGGGAGACGCACTCGAAGCACCATTAACCCCTAACTGCATAATAACTGACACCCTAACTAGATCACAGAACAATCAACAAGCATAAGACCCTGCCCTAATAACTACTCTGCTCTTGAGTGCAAGACAGGACTCATTTCTATCCCAGGACGCATACTGGACTTAATTAGACCAAGCAAAACCTATTTGTCTCTATTGCCACACTTGGGACCTTAAGCTCCAGTACAATAGCCCTATCTTTTGGATCTCTCACTATCATATATTCCAGATTTTGAACATTAACTTAACATGTGCGCCATCTAGTGCACACAGCAGGAACTGACGAATAAAATAATTATATATCATTAGACCACTATAAAACTACACAATGGTGAAATCTGCGTCAAAATCTGCGAAGTCATCTACAAAATCCAATACCAACGCTTCTCAACCAGACTTAGATAAGTACCTAAAGAAGCAGATTGATATGTCCTCAGTGTCTCAAACATCCAGACGCCTCTTAGTGGAAGACCATTCTTAATCAGAGATGGACAGCAACCAAGATATAGAGGACACTAAAGGGGATGTCACACGCGTCAATATCGCTGTCAATGTCGCTCGTACGTCACGGATTTTCAGTCGCTCGAGCGACATAAAAGTGACGCAGGAGCGACATTGAAGCGTGTGACCAAGCGATGCAACCAGCGACATGTCGCTGATCGCCGATCGCAGGCTTCACTGCCAGATGTAAAACCTGTCGCTCATCGCTCAGTAGACCTTGTGCATCGCTGCGTGTGACACTAAACTCAGCGACGTATTTTCTATTTTGACATCGTACAAGTGACTAAATAAAATCGCTCGCAAGATGGCGACATCACCGCATCGCTGGGTCATATTGACGCGTGTGATATCTTACCTGCGATAATTCCACATCGCTCAGGCGATTAATAATATGTGACGCATGAGCGATATTGCGGGCGACATTGACACGTGTGACAGGCCCTTACCAAACACCAACTGATAATAAGATCATTCCTCAAGCGAACCCTAAGCAAAGCGCTAGAACCAATTGTCAGAGAACTATCAGAAATCAAAAGAGACTTGGCACAAATGGGTCACCGAGTAGACTCGCTGGAAACTTCGCAGGTGGAGATAGTCCAACAATCAAATACCACACTATCGAGTCTTCAACAACATGAAGATCACCTAAATAAAATATACACGACCCTAGAGGACCACGAGAACAGGGAAAGACGCAACAACCTACGCCTGAAAGGCGTCCCTGAGTCAATAGGTCAAGATGCGCTAACCCCAATGGTTATAGACGTTCTCCGCTCTATCTTATTACCTGACGATCCCAAAGAAATGGAACTAGTGAGAGTACACAGAGCACTCCGTCCAAAACCCCCTCCATCTGAATCTCCAAGAGACGTGCTGTGTCGTTTCCTGGATTATAGAACCAAAGATCTAGTTCTGAGGAGAGCTCGGGAGGCTACAAACATTGCCTGCAACGATTCGGTGATACACATATATCAAGATCTATCGCCAATCACCTTAGCCAAAAGAAGGCTTCTAAAACCATTTACTTCGGCCCTACAACAAAAACACCTTCCATACAGGTGGCTCTTCCCATTTGGCATCTCCATTACAGCCAACAGCAAAAATCTTCAAGGGCACACTTCTGCTGATATTAAACAGTTGTGCCGGGAGCTCAACATGGAACTGGAACAATATCCTAACCTGGAGACTGTTGCCGCTGCATACTTGATGAAACCCCTTAAATCCCCTCCGCAATGGCAAACAAACCTAACACCGAAATCGCAGAGATCAAGACGCCAATCGGTTAAAACAGTGAGCGCCTCGGATGGAGACGGTTCAGCCGGATGAGAAGATTCCGAGAACTTCATGCCTTGTCTATAGTTTCCTTCAATTTTCTCTCCCTATTATTTCTTTTATAAGACATTATAGAAGACCCAGTTTCTATTGAAGATATAGACTTCACAGAAAATGTTACATTCTCATATTAATATGCAAATAGAGTCTGTGGAGCCTCTGTTAGGAGTCTCAAACACAGAACTAGCCATATATCCCTCCAGGGAAGGACCCAGCCAAGGGGTGGCTCCTTGCGGAGAACACCATAACCACCATATGAAGTGGCCCTTTAAGTCAATATCCAACTCTTTTACAAGTTTACAGATATGACAAGGGAATACCAAGGCCAAGTATCCATCCACATACAGCTGTTTCGGGGTGTTGCCCCTCATCAGTGTGGAGTAGGATTCTGGCTAGGTGGGAGCAAGGCCTAGTAGACCAAGATTGCAAAGTATTCACTGATCTCAGGGAGACCAGTCCAAGAAAACACTGCGGGCAGCTGGCTAAAGCGCTCAAACACAGTAAATTCCTAGGCACATTGCCCCCTGGGAAATATGAATATGCAAATAGAGTCTGTGGAGCCTCTGTTAGGAGTCTCAAACACAGAACTAGCCATATATCCCTCCAGGGAAGGACCCAGCCAAGGGGTGGCTCCTTGCGGAGAACACCATAACCACCATATGAAGTGGCCCTTTAAGTCAATATCGAACTCTTTTACAAGTTTACATTCTCATATTAGTCACCATCGTATATTGTTGTTCTATATGACTCGCAGTGCCGACATACTTCTACTTATATATACCCTCTCCCACCCTTTCCCTCCTGTAATATAATTCTATTCCCATCCTACGCCCTATACCTCCCCCCCTCCTTCCCGCCCAATCCACCCCGCCTACCCCTCCCCCCTTCTCCTACCTCCAAAACGTGGTCGGCTGCTGCAGATGTCTTTATTCTTATGTACAATATTACTCCTGTTGGTAAGGACGAAAAGATAGTCAAGACACTATTAATCTACATAATACTTAATGCTTCAAAGAAAACCGTACGTCGTTTCCTAGCTATGTTCAAAATTTAATGCCTGATTTTTATCAGAGTTTTACATTGTTACCACAATTTAGTTTGTTACTTATGGATACTTTGTTTTTCTCTTCTATGTATTCTCTTTCCCCCAATCCCACCCTTATCTCTCTCCAGGACTCCACGGAATGTCAACAACGGCTAATATTGATCATTCTGCAATACCCGCCATGACTTATGTATGTAAGTTGTACCATGTTGTTTGACACAATGTTCACGGTCTCAATTCACTGATCCCCAGATCCCAAACATTGCATCAATTAAAAAAAAAAGGATATGACATTATCTTTCTACAGGAAACCCACTTTAGAAAAGAAATGGTCCCAAACTTTGATAAACATTTCTATAATGTATGGTTCCATGCTTTTACACCTCAGAAAGGAGCAAAGGGAGTTGCTATAGCGTTTACGAAGCACACCCCCTTCTTACTACATGATAACCTCGTAGATCCAGACGGTCGTTATATTTTTATAAAAGGCCTCTTAGGGGGCAATCTGGTAACACTGGGGAATATATATGCCCCTAATAAAAAACAATTAACTTGGGTGAACAAAACCCTCCGTAAACTTTCTTTATTCTCAGAGGGCTCTGCCGTGTTGGTTGGAGATCTAAATGTAGCACTGGAACCTTTATTGGATACATCTTCCGGAAAAAGCAATATTTCATTACAAGACCTAGCAAACATTAAGTCTTCTCTCCTGGATGTAAGGTTGATAGATGCATGGCGATACTTCCATCCACGGGACAGAGCCTACACATATTATTCCCATCCCCACAATAACTACCACCGTCTGGACTATCTGTTTGTGTCGTGGACACGTCTCCCTAATATCTCTGATGTTGATATTCTTCCAGCTTTTCACTCAGACCATGATATGGTGATGATGAAACTAGAATTTGGAAATCCCTTCCCCGCAGTCCGCACTTGGAGATTAAATGAATCTCTTCTTAACCTAGATGATATCAAACATAAAATCCGGACAGCTATAACAGACTACTTTACTATAAATAATACTCCAGATGTAGACCCGACCATAGTCTGGGAAGCTCATAAAGCCACAATCAGGGGAACAATTATTTCAGCTGCTTCGTCTCTCAATAAGCAGTGGAGAGCTGAAATGGAAACTATCTATAAGGAAATTGCCAAACTAGAATCCAAACACCAAAAAACGCTAATGCTAATAACGCTAACTAAATTAACTGAGTATAGACAACAGTTGAAAACCCTACTTAATAATCAGGCAACAAAATACTCCTCCTGGAAGAATCGCCTCCTGGTACATGGAGACAAGGCTTTAAAACTAATGGTCTCGCTCATAAAATGCAGACAATCCCGTACATTCATTCATAAAATTGTGATGGAGTCAGGAGAATCAACACAAAATTATAACCACATAGTTGATGAATTCTTAACTTTTTTTAAAAATCTATATCAGCTAAAACTTCATGAGCCGGAGGCGAGGATGACACAGAGGAAGAAAGAGGTGGAGACGTTTTTGACGTCTTTGTCTCTACCACAATTGTCTGATGCTCATCAATCCTGGTTGTCCAGACCCTTTGACTACTCAGAGCTCCAGTCGATGAGCCCTGAAGGGAAGTCCCCCCTGGCCCAGATGGCTTCACAACACTCTATTATAGAACTTTTTTTTGCAGAACTCAGTCCACATTTACTGAAAATGTGCAATGCAGTTCTCAATGGTAGTTCTCTCCCCCTCAAGCCCTTGAAGCGCACATCTCTCTTCTTCAAAGGAGGGAAAGGATTCTACTTTATGTGGAAGTTGCAGGCCCATTTCCCTGCTCAATGTTGATTTGAAAATGTTTGCTAGTTTAATAGCAGGGCGTCTAACAAGCCTGATACCCTATCTTGTCATTCCAGAGCAGACGGGATTTGTGAGAGGGAGAGAGGGGAGGGACAATGCCGGCAGAATCTTGCACTTAATACAGTACGCAAAATTAAATACCGTATATACTCGTGTATAAGCCGAGTTTTTCAGCCCAAAATTTGGGCTGAAAAGTCCCCCCCTCGGCTTATACACGGGTCTATACGGTAGACCCGTGTGGTGGGGGCTGTGTTTTTGGGGCTGTGGAGGCTGGAGGAGGCGGGGGGGGGCTGCTGTATGAGCGGCCCCGTCACGTGGGGCCGCTCATTAAATATGCACTGCATCCCCCTGTCAATCAGCGGCAGGGGGAAGCAGTGCATATGGCCCCCCCAAAAGCTGGCACTCTCCCCCCTTGTAAGGGCCCCCCCCCGGTGCTTATACATTACCATCCCGGTGTTCTGATCGGCGCCGCTCCTCGGTGCTTCTTCATCCTCCCGCGCTGGCTCCATCCGTGATCTCCGGCTGTCGCAGCGATGTGACGTCATCGCGCGACCGCTGGAGAACTCAGAACCCGGATGCAGCCAGCGCGGGAGGATGAAGACGCAGCACGGAGGAGCGGCGCCGATCAGAACACCGGGATGGTAATGTATAAGCACCGGGGGGGGCACTTACAAGGGGGGACAGTGCCAGCTTGTGGGGGCTGTTGGTACCCTCTGGGGGCTGTTGGTACCCCCAGGGGGCTGTTGGTACCCCCAGGGGGCTGCTGGGTACCCCCTGGGGGCTGCTGGGTACCCCCTGGGGGCTGTTGGTACCCCCAGGGGGATGTTGATACCCCCAGGGGGCTGCTGGGTACCCCCAGGGGGCTGTTGGTACCCCCTGGGGGCTGCTGGGTACCCCCTGGGGGCTGTTGGTACCCCCAGGGGGCTGCTGGGTACCCCCTGGGGGCTGTTGGTACCCCAGGGGGCTGTTGGTACCCCCTGGGGGCTGCTGGGTACCCCCTGGGGGCTGTTGGTACCCCCAGGGGGATGTTGGTACCCCCAGGGGCTGCTGGGTACCCCCTGGGGGCTGTTGGTACCCCCAGGGGTATGTTGGTACCCCCAGGGGGCCGCTGTATAACCCCTGGGGGGTGCTGTATAACCCCTGGGGGGTGCTGTATAACCCCTGGGGGGTGCTGTATAACCTCTGGGGGCTGCTGTATATACTGCTGAGGCCTGTATACCACTGGGGCTGCTGTATATACCACTGGGGCTGCTGTATATACCACTGGGGCTGCTGGGGCTCCTGTATACTACCACTGGGGCTGCTGGGGCTCCTGTATACTACCACTGGGGCTGCTGTATACTACCACTGGGGCTGCTATATACTACCACTGGGGCTGCTATATACTACCACTGGGGCTGCTATATACTACCACTGGGGCTGCTATATACTACCACTGGGGCTGCTATATACTACCACTGCGGCTGCTGTATACTACCACTGGGGCTGCTGGGGATGCTATATACTACCATTGGGGCTGCTGTATACTACCACTGGGGAGGCCTGTATACCACTGGGGGAGGACCTGTATACCACACTGCTGGGGGCTGTATACCTGTGCTGGGGTCCACCCTCGGCTTATACACGAGTCAATAGGTTTTTCCAGATTTTTGGGGCAAAAGTAGGGGGGTCGGCTTATACACGGGTCGGCTTATACACGAGTATATACGGTAATAAGCCTTTAGTTCTCTTAAGCACAGATGCAAAGAAGGCCTTCGGCAGGGTGGACTGGACGTTCCTAAGGGGTACTCTTACAGCTTTTGGCATACCCCTCCAGATTATAGAAGCCATATT